>JAKTXG010000003.1:0-260797 GCA_030561385.1 Suhomyces bribrorum | reverse complement strand
GATTACATGATTAGAACGTCTGTTGCCAGGTCTTGGTACCGTGTACCGCTTGTGGCTCCAGCCCGCACCATTCCCCGGCTTGCAATGTCTAGAGGGTTCCATGAATCTCCTAACAAACTGAACACCACGGTGGGAAATGCCATCACTCCTCCCGTGACCATGGGCCATAAGGAGACCAACATCGATATATCCAAAACCGAGTACTTGAACAAGTTCACCAATGGCGAGCTCATGTCGTACTTTGTTATTGGGTTGGCTACTCTCAATAAGCCCATTTTGAACCTTTGCATCAAGCTTTTTCCATATGTGCCCATGCCGATCATCAGAGCGTTGGTGTACAAGATCTATTGCGGTGGAGAAACCGTGGCTGAGCTTCCCACCACCGCCAAACGTTTGGCTGAAAGAGGTATCAACAACATGATGCTTAGTTTGACCATCGAAGCATGTAATGGTAATGATAACGTCGACCCCAACTTCATTGTTGCCGAAACCAAGCGTTCTATCCACGAAATGTTGATTCCTCATACCGTTAACACCATCACACAATCCGGAAAGAACATCAACAACATTCCCCCTGGTTATGTCGCCTTGAAGCCTACTGGGTTTGTCAAGGATGCTGCCAATGTATTGAAGAACTTTGACCAAAAGGAATACTCCGCCAGATTTGATGATTTGGTTGCCAAGGCTGAAGAAGTGTGCGCCAGTATTTTCGACGCCAACAAGCAGTTGGCTGCCGAATACCCTGAAAGAACCGCTCCTTTTGTGGTTGCAGTTATTGATGCTGAAAAGCACGACTTACAAGAAGGTGTTTACGAATTACAAAGAAGATTATACGCAAAGTTCAACAAGCCTAACATGCCTGTTTCCGTGGTGGGTACCTTGCAAATGTACTTGACCCAATCCGCTGATTTGTTGGCTTTGGAAGAAAAATTGGCCAAGGAAAACAACTATAGATTAGGTCTTAAGTTGGTCAGAGGTGCTTATATCCACTCTGAAAAGGAAAGATCTCAAATCATTCATTCAAACAAAGAAAACACCGACAAGAACTACAACCAAGGCATTTCCTACTGTATAGACTCCATCTTGTCCAACCAGGGCAACCAAAGCTTGATTGGTCATTTGGTGGTGGCTTCTCACAACGAGGAATCCTTGACTTTAGCCACTCAAGCCTTATATAGTGGATTACACCAAGAAAATACCAACAGAAACAACATTGTGTTGGGTCAATTGATGGGTATGGCCGATAATATTACCCACAATTTGATCAAAAACTACAACGTTGACAACGTCATCAAGTATGTTGCTTGGGGCCCTCCAATTGAAACCAAGGAATACTTGTTGAGAAGATTAGAAGAAAATGGTGATGCTGTCAAAAGTGACAACGGCTGGCCATTGGTTAAGGCAGTCTCCCAAGTGTTGGGTAGAAGATTAATGGGTTCTGCTTAAATAGAACGTATTATTTAATGATAATGATGACGAAATATTCAACCATAGTAGATTATACTTCAGAACGGGTGATAGGCGAGACGTAAATGTCTATTGCTCTATACTATGAACTATAAAATGTCAGTTGCTGTTTTTTGCAGCCATTCCTGCACACAAGGAAGGTCTATAGAGAACACAACTTATACTGTTTGTCTATCACTTTTCCATAAGCCTGCTGTTTGATCACTTGGATAATTAAACAAGTCTCAATTATCATTAGAGACCTGAAAAGTGCAAACATATTGAATGATATGTCTCACAAACTCACCTCGTGTACCTGATCGGTTTCCCAAATATACCCACTAATTACGCATTGAACTACCCATTCCCAATTTATCACCCCAACTTTCATCTGGTCTTGCTGAGTAGCATCTTTCTTTTTGGTTTTTCTCTTTTTGGTTTTATTTAGACCCTCGATTTTGCCCATCACAGTTCCACCATCATCATAAATCAATATTTTCTGTTCATCACTTAAATGTAATTGTTTCAAACACTCAAAAACTTCAGAATATTTGGTGTAATACCGTAAGGATTTGGCTCCAAATGTATAAAATATAAACTTGCATGTTTCTAAAGTATTTTCATTGACCTTATTGTTAAGCACCACGATATTGTACTCCTTCAAAAGATGATTATTATTTTGCAACTGATCCACTAAAGGCTGGTCATTTTCGTACCGCTTTCTAAAGCTGAATACATCCAAACTTTTGATGGAGTTGAGCGCCTTCGAGTGCCCTGCTGGGAGGAGATAAACTGGCCAGTCCTTAAGTCTAGCTTTACTATCGACACAATCAACAATGAACGAATCAGAGACAATTGGCCATCCCAAAGCAAGTGCTTGGAGGTATTTTGCACTACGGCAGTGATTATTGGAGATGATACAACCGAAATCAAACCTATCCAATTGATTTGATATCAATTTTAAATGTGATTCTGAATCATTGTATCCAAAGATTTCATTGAGACCCTCATCGACTATTGTGCCACCATTGGATTCAATCATCGCTTGGATCTGATCCTTTCTTTCGCCATCAATGGAGGTTATAAAAAAAAGTTGGTTGGCAAACATACCTTTTCCTACAACCAGAGCTACTTTGGACAACTCTGGTACTTTATCAATGAGCATAGTCGACATTCTAGTAGTTGGCTGTGTAATCTGTCGTTGAATTCTTTGGGTCCTTGTCTGAGCACGATTGGATCTGGGGTTGGTCTTAGACAAACTAGGTTCAACGAAATTGTTTGCTGGATACAATTTATATGTTTCTTGGTGTAAAATCCAGTCAGACAATTCCATAAAACATTCATTTAGGGCAACACCAATCTCGGAATTATTTTTGCCACTTTGTTTCTTAATAAATACGTAGTTGTATCCTCTGATACATTGAATCAGATCAATACTTTCCAAATGGGCCAATCCAGTGACTTTGAATTTGGAAGTTGATGATCTTATGCGAATGGTGTCACCAATGCGGATGTCCAATAAATAGATATCCGAGTTCTTGATATTATAGAGACCTTCCCAAAATTCAACAACCAGCTGGTCGAGTCCACTTTGGACGATTTTACCTGTGTACACCTTTAGATTATCTGTTGCCCACACATTTTCACGATGCAAAATGTTGTCTTCGCTGAGAATATTCAGTTTTTCTTCCCGTAGCGTTGGTAACCGTTCTGCTTGTGTAGCTTCAGAGCGGGACTCAAGAATCAATTTTCTCTTCCTTCTCGTGATTTTGGGAATATCCAAGGTGGTTTCATTTATATCAGAAACTTCATCAGAAACATTGTCTGCATCGAGTGAGAGATCCATGAACGGACTTTGAATTTCTTCGTCTACCTTTGTGGGTGAAGACTTTGGGGGCGCAAACCCATGCATTTTGACAACTGGTGACGATTCCACCACCTCTGTTGATTCCATGATTACAGGATCGCTCTTGGGGTGAATAATCATGCTTGATAGTTTTGAAGTATTGTTTGATACATTGAAAGATTTGAATTTCTGCTTTGAAGGGCTGGAAACAGACGGAGAAATTGCCTGTAACTTCTGACGTTTATGGTTAAGCACACTATCATCATACCGGGTCTCTAAAAAGTCGTCTTCTTCTTGTCTTTCTTCGTCTGTTTGGACTTCTTCTGCATTGACATTGTACTCATCATCATACTGCGAGAGACCCAAGTCCGATTGTTCCTGGGTATTGAGGACTTGACGGTGGGAGTTTTTTGGTTCTTCAGGATCCTTGGACAATTTGCCTTGTGAACCGTTGACACTGACCTGACTGGGACCAGGAGTAATTACTGTGGTGTCTGCCAATTTAGAAGAATCATGCGTATTGGACGGAATGATTTTTTGGGCATCTTCTAGTCCTCTATAGGGCGATTTTTCAAGCGTGGAAAGACCCTGTGAACCCCTGGGACTGTGTTCTACTTTCTGGGTGTCTGCTGGTAATTCTAGTGCCTGGCAATTGGCTTGCGTACCATTAGAAACAGGAGAACTACTTCCATGGGATAACTTAGGGTTTTCATCGCTTATTAACTGGGTATCACCATTGAAAATGGCCTGGGTATCGTCAAGATTTGAAGTTTCTACGATTTTCTGGGTATCTTGGATCTTTTGGGTAGCTTGGATCTTTTGGGTATCTGCAATTTTCTGTGTGTCATTGGCAAAGGCATCTTGCGTCTCGTAATTGAGGGCTTGAATTAATTGAGTTTCCCCATTGGTTACTGCTATAGATAGACCCATTGGAGGCGTATCTTGGAGTTTCTGAGTCATGGTAGAAATATCAGTGTCTATCTTTTGAGTGTCTGGCTCTGGTTGTCTGTCTTCGGGGCCAAATAACAGGGTTCCTGAACCCTGGGAGTCACGGTTTGACTGTTTCATTTCGTGATCTGACGCTGGTGGCCTGGAATCACCAATCACTTGGGTTTCGACTTGACCATGTCGTATTTCTGGCGACTGCTGGATGTGAACGCCGTGATTAGCGACTTCACCATACTCATGCTTTTCTGGAGACGTCATTAGAGACATGCCAAAGCTGATATCTGCTTGGGTTTCTTTGGCTGGGCTGGAATGACTCTGGGACACTTCATCGCCAAACACAAGGCTATTGTCGTATTCCTCGGGGGCTTTGGTGGCATCGGGAATCCCGCGGCCTAGGGCTGGCTCGATCTCGTTGTGTGGAGGGTCGGCACTTGATTCCATAGGACATAAAGCGTTTAATCTGGGTTTAGTATGATGATAACCATACAAAAGATGTTAGTGAGAGGCTCGCGTGGGGCCTAGCGAGAGAATGGGAAGAGTTTAGCGAGAAATCGGCGCGAGGCTAGTGATAATCACGTGACTCTAGTGACATATTCGCGTGGGTATACGAGCCAGTTCCACTAGAGATAAAGAGGAACGGGGCGATTGCGGGACGTGGCTCGCTAGGTTTTCGCGGTAGGTTTAGGGAGCGTTCGGCGAACCTATTCTTGGGCACTACAACAGAGAAACTAACCTGGAGTGGATGTTCTTGCTAAGCTCTGTGACCAAATAATTAATTGAGTGATCTTTTAATGATCGTCTGTTTTTAAAGACAATTACTTTTTGGCTTTTTGAGTTTATTTTATCTCAGGTTACATACAATTACGCTCTACTGTCAGGTTATAATCAACAGTGTATTGCAAAAAGACGATTTTTGGACTTTTTGGCATTATTTTAAATTTATTTAATTTCTTATCGAAGCAGAGGAAATGATATGCTCCACTTGGGTGGGTTAATTCGGACCTTGAAAGCTGAAATCTGAAGATAAAAAATTGACACGTTGAAAAAAATTCTACCTATAGAATTAATCTCTACTAGATATTCTTCGGTGGAGCCTTCCAACATTACTTTCGATAGTTTTGGGTAATACTTGTTTATTATTCAATATAAGAAAAGGAAAATGAAATGAACAATTCACTAGCAACACACTGCAACATGAGATGGTTTTGTCTTGTTTGGTTCATTATTATTCGTTAACTATTAATGGTACAGATTATATATTACAGCCCAGCCGGTCATTTGGCTTGGTGGTTCGGGTAACGTACAGCACAACAGACAACCAGAAAATCCCAGGGAAATCAGACATGTTTAAAGGAATCAAATTGTCAAAAATCTTGATTCCTGCAACACTTCACCAACTAAATCGGTCAATTTTATAATTAGTTAGGCACCCAACTGCGACATGATCTGGCTCAATTCGTTTCCTCCTCCTAAATTCAGCTTCTTCAAGTCAAAACCACTTTGCTGGAACGAACCTGGGCGATAATCCTTTTTTACCGAGTATAAAGCAAAGAGTCCGATTTTTAAATCGGTCTTTTGACTCAGCAAATAATAGGGCAAATTCTCGTCCCTAAAATCCACAGGAATAAGATATGCATCCTTCACAAACCAGGGCTTATCAGCGATAACCCCCACTTTGTTTTTGATAAGTAAATATTTATATAACTTTTGAAAATCTTCGTCATGCTCATTAGATGGCTTGATTTCAACGAGATATAAGTTTCTACTACTTAAGATTTTATTCAAATACGAATCGGCCTTATGACGATCTAACCGTCCTTCAATCAAGTACGATTTCTGGGTCAAGATATCACCAGAAATAGTCTTATGAAGTTTAAACACCTCCAAAGGTGCAAATTCATCATAATCCGAGCAAGAATAAAAGTCCCCAGTGGCTTCAAACGAAGCAAACTCGGGAAAAGTCATCCGACCACTCCATACTCTACTTTCTCTCGTTTCTTGCGAAGTTTTGGGCTTGGCATCTCCTGTCAAAATGGGATACAAATCGTCATCGGAAATGTTATCATGCAAGTGTTCAAGATCCAGAGATTCCGAAGACTTGCTTTTGTCACTAGTTTCTTCACGGTCGTGGTCTTCGATTTCATCGTTTTGGTCGTCATCATCGTCTTCGATTCTTGGGTTCAGATTAAGATAGCTGTTTTTCCGTAACTGCTCTGCCTTTTTCTCCTCTTGAGTTAGTTCATCTTTCTCGAATCTTCTGTGATCGACCTTGGTGGTGATACTTTGGTCAATTTCCTGTTCATTATCGTTTTCATTTTCTCGGACTATATCACCTTTGTGAGTTCTTCTGACGATGTCTGATGGTTCATTTACGGTTAAAATGATATTCTTGATGTTACCACGGACTTTTTCTTCGACTTTTTCAATATCACTATTGATTTCTTTTGGAGTCTTTTTGACAAGCTGTTCAAACGTCAAGCTGCCATCCAAAATTTCACTCATAAAGTGCTTCTTGAGCAAGAATAAGATTCTTCTCCCACCCTCTATATACCTTTTGTCAGGGTAGGTTTTGTGAATGATTTCCTCCACTTGAAGGGCCCATTCTGCGGCCAAGTCCTCGTTTTCTTGTTCCGAGTTGTCATTTTGAAAACTCTTTTTGAAATAATTGAAAAATGCTTTGGATGTGCTGAGACGGTGGTGGTCTGATTTGTGCTTAGAAGCAAGACTGGCAAGCCCATGGGGTGCAGGTGCTTCCATCACCGGTTTGGCTGCGGCCACTGGTTTTACTGCCTTTGAGTTGGTGGCAGTTTTGGTCTCTTTGGTCCCATTACTTACCAGAAACTGCGGATTACACACATTACATTGATAATTATCAGGTATAGACTTCGTGGACTTGAATCCCATACACTTAGCATGTTGCCACGTGTTGCACTCGTCACACTGAATGAACGTTCCACCGCTATCGGTCTCTTCATCGTAATTATCTTGGGTGGTGCCACATGGTAAGCACCGTACGATTTCATCAGATTCGCCAGCAGGTTCTTCGATTTTTGCACGCTTCACGTGCTCGGAGCTGGCGGCAAAGTCGTATTCTTCAAGGTCCCGTTTAGAATGCTTTCCTTTGTTGGATCTGGCGGATATCCTTTGCATTACGACAATATATTGGTGTGTATTGTATGTGGGGGATTCGGGGGAAAGTGGGGGTAAAAAGGGGAAATTGGGGGAGCGTGGGGGATGCAAGGTCGAGACGCTGGCGGCTAATGGTCACTTGGTTCCTGTGCCAGAAGGTGTCCCGTAACTGGTGGTGGTGGTGATAGTGGTGGTGTTTTGAGATGGTGCCCATATTAAGAACGCACACGACCAAAAAGACGATAACCGCGCACGTGACCACATGCTATATAGCTGGCCAGAATTGTATGTCCATATACTAAGTCAGCACCCAGCTGGATCGATGGGGGCACGTCTAGAGGGCTTGGTAAAAATAATCCTGTTACATAATGTCTTACGTAATTGCAATTGTCATGTGGCACTTTGCCAGATCATCTGACATGAAACTATGGTATTTCCTTGTTGGGATAATTGCAAATTAATTATATGACGTTCACTGAAATTTCGTATGTCGGCAATACTAAAGTTTTCCGCAAGAAACTAGATATTAACTTTGTTCTTGTACCTGAAAATGTTAGATAAGCAGCCTCCTTATACGCTAGGCACCAGCCGTACTGTGTTTTAACGATATTACCTCATCTTAATCTTTAACTAGACAATTTAATTCGAGAATCATCAGATCCATAGTTTGCCCCAAATACTTAATCGGTAGAAGCTGGTTATTTAAGGAGATGTCTCATCTCTAACTCCTTATTTCCATGATGTTCCTAGTTATTTTGAGCCCTATACCCGAAACCCGAGCGGTTTCATAACCTATGGTCGTGCTACTCCTCTTTTAAACTCCTATTTATGTCAATATTTCAATTGTAGCAACAACAGGGAGACCAGAGTAGATGTAGGATATATATATACTGTTGAAGCGGCTGTTGAGCCAAATATTTGAATCCTCTGAGAGAATCAAACAATAATATTACAATTTTTGTTATATTATCAACTATTTATAAATAAGTAAGAACCATCCCATACTTGCCAACAAACAAACTCGATTATCTGATATGACCATACCCTACGAATCCACCAGCGGTTCGTATGATGCTTTTAATGCTCGTGAAGGTGATGCATCAATGGGTGCAAAAACAAGGGACCATGCGAGTGAACCCAAGACTAGGGCGACTTATGACGATGATGAAGGCAACAAAAGTATCACTAGTTCTGAAAGCTTCGATGGGAAAGATCTGGAATTGTTAAACTTGGTACAAAGAATAATGAATTCCAACAAAAAGGATGCATTTGTCAAGTTGATTATGGACCAGGCAGGTGTCAAAAATGCAGTACCCCATGAAGCAATTATTCAAGAAGGTCAACGTATATCTTTGGCTGCCTTAAACAACAGTTTTAGAAATGTTCCCGTATTAAAAATGAGTGAATCAACATCTTTAGGACAATGGCGTGATGCTTTCAACCAATTATTTAAAGAATTTCCAGCATTGAGAGATCTAATATTGTACGGATCATTACATGAAAGATGCTCAAATGTTAAGCTTTTAAATTTTACTGGAAATGATGCTATACGAATCTTCCAATCCTTTACAATTTATTTCATGGTTGCACTAGAAGAAAGGGGTTTATTCGCTAACATTGTTAATAGCAGAGGAAAATGGGAAACCCTAATCACTAGGATTTTTAAAGAAATCATCCTTCAAAAAAGGTTCCTTTTAGAGTATGACATAAGGAAATATTACGAAGGAATTAGTGAAACTGTTCATCAGAATAATTTAAATGAAACAATACACCGTGAATCAATTGGCCCCGAGATTCCAGACGAATTATTAGACTACCTTAACAGGTGTAACCACAATGGCTCAGCTAGCTTACTATTTAGAAGGTACAGTGGTCACCGTAATTTAGATATTATTATCGAAGCCATGGCCGATGCTTATATCGATCACATTGAGAACGGTACGCCACCACAGGACTTCATGAAGAGTAGAAAGATTTTTAAACATAAAGATTTTGATTCAAAATATAAAGGACACAAGGAAAAGAAAATTAAGAAACATGGCCATAAACATAAAAGAAAAGAAATTGATGTATCACAAATATATACAGCCTGACCTAGTGGTGGTAATAAGATTTGAGTTATAATACTTTAAAGAAATGCTTCGTTCTTAGATGACTGCTTTTGTTTTAACTAATTTTTATGATCCCAAGCCAAATTCAACTTATAGTTATCGAATACACTTGTTAAGATGAATGTAAATCATTTAATCGCTGAAAATTCTTTCTTCTCTGATCTACAAATAGTATAATTGCATATGATTGACCTTATCTACCCAACATTATAAACCCATTAGCTATAAAAAAAAATATCGATGTTGAGAACACCGACTTAAAACGTCTTTGATCTTGTAAAATGCATGGAACAAAGAATACAAAATCTTTCCGGCAAAATATGTTTTCACCAATAACTTCTTCCATATCGGATGACAAAATTGAAGCCTTGAAATTCCAAATTGAATCCAATACTCTGTGTAATGATCATAAACCCTTGATTAGAGCCATTAGCTCGTTGTCATCACCCAAAACTTCTTCAACGTCAGCTAAAGCATGCTCGCTGAATAGTCCCGATTTCGTGGGACGAAAGCCTTCAGATACTGCCTCCACAATCGATGCATGTCTTCTTTTACTTTTCGAATCTTTCTTGGTTCCAGAACCATAAGATGAAGTGGAAGAGTTTCTTCTTTGCTTTTTGGGCTTAGATATCGAGTTTCTTTTCACAGGAGCACCAGCTTGATTAGTCAATGAATACCGTCTCTTATTAAAATCATTATTGGACTTACTGGTATGATTGTAGTGAGAAGTGACATTTTCGGGATGAATCACCGAATTTTGAAGAACGGATTTGTTTCTGAAAGCTCCCAATGGAACCGGATTCTTTTGGGTATTGAAATCACGCCATATTTGGGCATCATTTTCATCTTCACTTTCCAATTCACTGATATTCAAAAGATCATCCAACTGTAATGCCAGATCGGAAGTGCCTGTGCCAGAATTAATGGCCATGGCTGTGGGTAATTTCTTTGGCTTGGACCTAGGTTCTAACTGTTTAGACTGCAATGTCCGTGTGGATAATCCGTCGATAATACCAAACGGTTTACTATCTATGGCAACCCAAGTGCCTAGTACAGGGGGCCTATAATCTGCGGTCTTGGAGGAAAGGACCTCCTTGGCTTTCTCGGATCCCACCTTGGACTTGTTGTTGGACTTGGGAAGCGAGAGATCAACATCAGTGGATTCACCACTATCATATTCGTTTTCAACGAGGGACTCTTCAAGATAAGCCTTACGATCGAATTCCATTCTTTTCTCATCCTCATCCTCAAAATGACTATGCTCTTTAGTGGCCACCCAACCTTCTTCTTCCCCGCTGCTTTCGTCGGAGCTGAAGAAATAGTTCCAAAGATACGAATCGTCATCTTCGTCACTATTGAGACCGCCCTTTCTTTTGGACTTTTTGGTTTTCTTGGTGCTGGCAATACTCTCGTAAATAGGCTCGTTAAAATCAATAAAATCATCGTATCCATCACCATCTTCGTCCTCTTCGTCATCACTATCACTTTCGTACTGAATGATAGGTTTATGATTATTATTCAGGTTAAATGAATCTAGCATTGAATTTTTGGATTGTTCATTGAAATTGTCATCGATACCTTCATCATCAAAGCCATTATTTTCGAATTCGTTGACCAAGAACTTTTCTTCTTCCTTAAGAAAAGGCTCATCGTCCTCCTCAATTGATCCAATAGATGAATGACGAATGTCACGACTTTGAGAATCATCGCCCAAAAATTCGTCCATTCCATTGTCAGCCTGTAAAGTGGCCAAAAGCTCATTATCATCAATTTCATAATCTTCATCGGAATTAAGTTCATCTTCATTAATTTTGGGAACCTGAATCAAGGAATCGAATTCAAACTCGAAGGGTGCTGAAACATCTTGAGTGGTTGGGGAGATTTCTTCACCGATGTCTTCATCAACGGAAGCAGGATCAGGAACTGAGTCGTCTTTTTCGTCGTCACTGTCTTTATCAAATTCAAATTGAAAATTTATATCTTCAGGGAGCACAGCTTCTGATTTTCTTCTGCCAAAGGGCCGGGAAACCTGGGACTTCCGGCGTTTAGGTTTTTGTACTGTTTTGGATGCCTTTCTTTTGGTCAATGCAACTAGATCGGAGATATCGACTTCAGAATCGGACGCAACGGCCAAGTTATTGTCGTCATCATCGTCGTCGTCTTCATCATCATCATCATCGTCGTCATCGCTAGAGTCCTGCTGAGAAGTTGTCGACTTTTTGGTCAACCCCTTCATGGCTCGTACTGCCTTCAAGGTGTTTGCTTTTCTCTCAGCTTGTAACTTCAAAAAATCGATATCGGAGTCCGAAGAAGAGGAGGCCGAATCGGAATCTCCCGAGTCATCGGAGGAGCCATCGCTGTCATCTCCATCGGAATCAGAACCTGCTGCTCCGGGCCACACCGATTTCTGCGGTGTTTTCTTTCTGCCATAGACATTGGTCTTTCTGGCGTATTTTTTTGTCAGTTTCCCGGCTGTTTTGGCCCGGGAATTTCGAGCAAACTTTTGGACATCATCGTCAGAGACAGCGGTGAGCGAGGATTCTGAGTGGTCGGACTCGTTGTAGTGAGGCTCGTCAGAGGACGAGTCTACGATACTGAACCTTCTTTGAGGAGCAGGGGCACCTTTGTAGCCATAGCCACCGACTCTTTTGCCGGCGATTTTTTTCAGGGGCCGATGGGACGGCTTTGCGGGTCTGGGCAGGGCCCGTTCTTTTCTGGGGCTTTTACCCATTGTTCAACACCTTATAAAATGTTGATGTTTGTAGTTGTGGAAATGGTCACAATTGTACATAGTCTACCAGGGGAAAACGGTAAAGACTAAGGAGATATAAGAGAAGCACAGATTCGAAGATTGCCAGAATCGAGAATCACCTGGTTTGCTGGAGGCCTGGTACGGTGGATCGGGGTGGAAGTTGTGGCTTTTCAAGTTTTCAGCGGGTAAAGGATTGTCGCAGAATATGGCGGTATGTGGAGCTAAAATACCGGGACAAAAAACACTAGGGAGACACTGGCGGGAACAGGGACGCGGAAGGGCTCAATGGAAGCGTGCTACGTCGGCAGGGGCAGGATCGGCTAGACGAAAATGGGTAGATAACTGTTATAGTGATTAGTTTTACCCTCAGTTTTTTTCGAGATGAGGTTCACGAGATGCGATTTTGTCGCAAAATCCAGTGCAAATCATCACCAACCAGGAGTGTACCAACCAAGGAACCAGAGTGGTTAAGAGGAGGGGAAGACCATGATGGCAGAAGGCATTTGGGGAGGGTCAGGAGAAGGGCCAGGAGAAGGCCAGAGGAGGTAGGGAGGGGCGCTGGGGAGACACAGTACGGACACCGGGGGGGCACTGGAGGGGGAGGGGGGGCTACAGGGAGTCACGAGACCACATAGGAGGTGACTGTGGCTGGCAGGGCCAGTGGCAGGTTACGGAAATATCTATTGTGGGGCCAATGAGATGGCGAGGATCACCAACGAGCAACAGCGACCAAAGCGGTCATGAGCTTGTACTGTAGGGGGTAGCGGGGTGTGGGTGCAGGTGCGGACCAGGCAGGCGATGGCGAGCACAGTTGGAGAAGACGAATGGGTGGTGGATGGGGACCGAACCAGTAGGGGAGCATTAGATGGGGATACGAAGGATCAGTGTAGACAGTGATAGGAGGGACGGGTGGACCAATATGGGTGGACCAATATGGGTGGACCAATGATACCGATAGTGGCACCAACAGTGAATAGTTACACCAACAGTAACACTACTGATATCAGTGATGATAATGACATGAGTGTAACCAGCGAAACCAATGGTCCATAGATGCTAATGTTACTAAAGATGCTAATGTTACTGATGAAGCCAATAGACCATTATTACCAAAGAATCTTTAGATCAATCAACCAACCGACTAATCAACCAATCAACCAATCAACCAATTTCACCTAGTACTTCTTCTCGGTCTCAGCACTGGCAGTCAACCGTGCACTCAACTCAATTTGCTCCTTGACAGCCTTGGTCAAGTACTCAATCATAATCACATCCTGGTTGTGGTCACGGAAGTGGGTCTCCAACAGCTCCAAGTTGGTCAAGATTTGGGGCTTGTTCAACAAGGTGTTGCTCAACAATCTCAACAATTCAAGATCATTATCGGAGGAACCAGCCTTGGTGTCAATATATTGCAACAAGTTGTCGATATTGGCAGTCACCGCATCGAGTTGGCTCGACAAGTACGACAAATCAGACGATAACGTGATGGTTTTCTTATTTATCGATTGTTCCTTCAACAAATTGAAGGTAATGGTCTCACTGACAGATGTGTTGATCACCTGGTTAGGAATGGGTGTGAAGATATATGAACTGGTGGTGTTGGCCGAGTTCCAGCCGATTTGAGCTCCGACCGCCACGGTTCTACCCACGGCAGCTCCAATATAAGAAGTAAGCTTGGGGGCGGTTATCTCTTGTTTCTTGGTCAAGTATTCCACGTTAAGGTAAATGGCTGGGTATGGGAACGCACGGTCGCTTCCCTTGGAGTAAAAATCATGGATCAATGAAGTGGTGCCGTCCAATACATCGCTACTTCCAAACCATCCCAACACTGCATCTTTGGGATGGGCCTTCTTGTGCAATTGGTACAATGCTTTGTGTGTGTGGTCTTCAATCGATATGGAGTCTCCGGTCTCGTTGCTAGGGACCATGAACGCGTCCCGGATCTCACATTCTGACCCGTCATCGGATCTTATTCCCAATAAAGTCCCAATGATTCTTTTGTTGGAGTCGAGACTTTGCTTGGGGATGATTTCCAAGATCTGAAAAAGAGCCGGCGCGTGTATTTTGATCTTGGCGGGGCCGTTGGCGGAACCAGCGGCAGGCGCTGACACGTTAGGACGAACCAAGTGCATCAAGGAGTCTGACATCTTGGTGTAAGTGATGGAAGATGGTTTATGAAAATTTTCACAAATGCGTGCACTACTCACCATCAAATCATTTGGTGAGGGTCGATGTAGTAGGGACATGTGCGACATTATCAGCGACATTTGTTGTAGCTGGGGGCTAGACCTTTGGAAAACTCTCCAAACACTTCAGTGGTGGGATATAAGACTGCCATAATAGAGACAGGGTCTCAATTGACGGTTTTGTGGGAGTAAAATAATTTCCCACCGGATATCCTGGGACGTCTCAGGCTAATTCAATTGGGTAATCATAATACAATTTGACACTGAGCGATTAGACGAAAAAGAGCTCTTTCCAAGTTGCCACAGTGCTGTGACAGCTAATATATATGTGGTAACAACTTGTGATACTCTCAAAGGGGCCAAGAACCTCAAATTGAAGTCATTGGTTTGCGTTGGGTGATGTCGCGACATATTTGCACCCAAGAAATGATAGCAACGTTTCACCACCTAATTTACCAACAATACAGTGGGTAACTGGCCCAATGGTCAGTCTGGAACCGCTTCCGGTCCCCTACAACGCCAGACAGTTAAAGTTCTCGAATGGGCTCGAACCTATTTGTTGAATCAATGAAATTCCCAAAAAATCAAATGAACGAGCTCCGAACTCACTCCAAAACCTTCTTTACACCATTGTATTCACCTCTGCCAATTGTCGCTGGGTTCCGTCGATAAATCCCTACACCTAATGGCCGAAGGAGTGGCATCTCTTCTTCACGTGACACATCACGTGAACAACTGGTGATCACCAATATGCAGTTCACCAAACCCTCCAGCTTCTAAACTTGTTATCACTACCTTCGTTGTTCCATGCAACCCGCCAAACGTCACCCGGACACCAGCTGGGGATCTTCTGCCCCAAAGTCTCGCCCGTCGTCCACCACGCCGCAGCCTGTGCGTCCAACGACACAGCCAAAGGCAAGAACGTGGCTATACCTGGAAAACTCGTTTCTCCTTCGTACACCCAGCCGGATTCAGCTCAAGATGAGTTTACTGCAGGAGCTCAAAGCCCGGGAGTCGATCCATGACTTTATCATCAAGCTTGCCTCCAGATTGAAGGTGGATGGGCGCACCATTCTAGCAGCTACTATCTATACCGATCGATTTTATATGAGGATGCCCATAACGCCATCGAAGTACTATGTAGCAAGTGCAGCGTTGGCGATTTCAACCAAACTCAACGACACTTACCGGGTGCCCGACAAAATAGCGTTGGCTGCTTGCAATTTGAAAAATACCAATCCCTCGGTGCCTATAGATGAACAAAGTGATATGTTCTGGAGATGGAGAGACCAGCTACTTTACCGAGAAGAAATGATTTTGAAAACGCTTAATTTCGACTTGAATATCAATCTTCCATATGAGATCAGAGATGAGTTGTTGGAGATAGAAGAAGACGATGCAACGTCTACATTCAACAAGATGAAGGCCGATATACTAAAGAATACGGTATCCTTACTTGAGGTGGTTTCTTCTCTTCCTGTGCTTACTTCCTACGACATATATACCGTTTTTGGAACAATGATGGTAGTGGTGATTTTAGAAGGAAGGACAAAGTTCGAAGACGAATCATTAATTATGCCTGAGGATTACTTGATGCAGAACTTGGGCGTGGAGATGGAGTTGTGTTGGAAGTGCTACAAGTACATAATGAAGCTTTTGAAAGCCAGTGAAGAGGACCCCACAGTGATTTGTAATAAAGCGGCCTCAAAGAGATTGAAGGATGTGGAGGAAAAAGTATTTTATAGCACCATGGTGCACAAGACTACAGATAATGGCAAAGAAGGAACGAAAGCAAATCTAACGGGGGATAATATGGATACTTCAGATTACAAGGAGCCAGTAGAGCCCAAAAGTGATGCTTCAAACACCGATGAACAGCGGGAAACGGTACAACATGACCCAGAGATCATAGAAACCAAACCATATGATGAAGATGCTGAGCAATCTAACCAGGAAACCTCCAATGGATCTTAAAAGACCGAAAAAATACAAAAAAAAAAAGTTGATATTGATCAACCAGCGCCCGAATGACCACATTAGTGGTCTAAATACTACATGTAATATTAAAATAGAGTCAGAGCCGCTTATCGTTCGAAAGGGTATTGATAAATGAGGGATTTGACCAGTCCCATATGGAAATAGAGTATATAAGGTGGTTATCTCCTGCACACAGTTTATATAAAAAGGTTCCAATTTTTGCACCCACAAATACAATTGCAACCATGACTGGAGTAGATGGTTCAGAAGAGCCTGAGGGTTCGGAGATGTCTATAGATGACACTCCCTTGGTTAGAGAATTACAAAAGCTACACCAGGAAGGAAATACATATCACATTTTAACCCTTATGCCCAATTGCAGAGAGACTATGGTAGCAGTGGTCCATTACATATTTGGATTAACATTATTCAAGTTAGGAAGAATCGATGGGGCTCTAAGAGAGATGGCCCTGGCTATTGAGCTTGAGTACGATCTACAAGAAAGAGAAAAATACATTTTACAATTGACTGGGTTTTTCAAACGTTTAGGAAAACCAGACGAGGCGATTTCTTGTTTGGGAGAAATTGTCGATGTGGCTCAAGAGAGGTATTTGTTGGGAGAAATCGAATGTGAAGAGGAATTACAGAAACGACTAGCATTCAACAAGATATTAGAGGAAAAAATGTTAATGGTGGAAGAGTAAGTATTAACTTCGGTTTTGGGGTTTGGATATAAAAACCACAAAGACATGAGACAGAAATCATTTCTACTAGCTTCACGAGCTTTACTAACATGGCCCTATTATTGTAAATAATCAGTCATTACCACTTCATGTTCAGGCCCGGGAATACCTCAAGTATGAAATACTTCCAAGCCCCTCTTTGAGCCTCAAGTGCCTTGATATGTTTGTGAAAATACAAGCAGTGACGGAAGGTTTCAAACTGAATCTGCTACCACCAATGGATATATTGAATCCTCTTTTCCTGGCAATTATTTCTATGGGACCAAACTACTTGTTCAAACCACTTTTAGATATGGAAACGAAGTTATTGGAGTATATGGATTTGTTACTACAAAAGCACATGGAAATTGACTACAACATGAAACCAAAGCATTTGGTCAAACAATTTGAGCTCTGGATCAAAAATGGAAGTAAGCTGACCATCTTGCCTATTTGTGAAATGATTGTAAAGCAAAAAATAATTCTGGGGTATATTTATTACTACAAAGAAAGCTATAATCAGGCACATTGTCAATTCAAGTGGGCATACAAATTTTTGACTGGGATCAAAAAATTTTCTGTTGGTGAAGGAAACGATGTTATATCTGAGGTTACAGAGAGGATAGCAATCACTTACTGTTGCCATAGTTACTTACTCGGTAGTTCTATAAGTGAACGGGTATTAGCAGATATTTTAACACACATGGTACGGTCAGAGTATTCAAAATCTCAGGAATATCAACAAGGTAGATTGAGTAAATTCTTTCTATGCTGCGGACTAGCGTATGATAGATTGGCTAGGATCAAAAGAAGTATGATAAAAATAACAACACTCGAATCACCCAATGATTGTGATGAACTTTCCCCACAGCATACAGAGTATGCAGTCAAGTACGACACCGATTCATTATATGAAATGATTCGTAAATATGTTATATCATCAGCTTGTGCACTTCCTGATGACCCTACTGCTGTCCAGTATTATAACAAAATAATCTTAGGAATTCTTCTTCATGGAGGACTTCATTTCAACTGTTTATGGTTTTTCCTTCTGATGTTTAGCTACGTGAAGCTAGAATTGGATTTTGGCCCATTGCATTATTCACCGGAGCATGATATGAGAGTCTTTGAACGAGAAGAAGTATTGGAAACTTATGAGAATGCCTGGACCTTCGTCTTCGAAGCCTGGAACCTTCAAAAGCACCTATTTAAAGCACCTGTGAAACCACCAGTTACAGAATCACAATCGTCCAGTGTTCGTTTTAGAGGAATTTTTAAATCTAGGAAAACTAGGACTGGGGATTTGGGATCCAAAGTTGATCCGCCCAGAACATATGATGATTTATGGGAATCATCCCATTTAGATAAGTATCTCTTGCCGTTAGTGTTTGAGCAGGGACCAAGGCTTCTTGTTGTAGATGGTGAATTTGGAGATGGACAAGATGATTTGTATGAGTATTCGCTGGAGGTCCTGGTGAAACCCATAACGAAGTCCTGTTTGAAGAAACTAAAGACATCGAAAATGTATGAAGGAAATTTAAAAAAGAGCAAGGACTTGATTAAGCTATGGATCCAATGTTATACGGAATTCAAAGGAAAAATCCCTGATATATTAGAAACGTGGAATACCGATGGCCAAACATAATGAAAAGGCGTTTGGTTTCTAATTTTTGGTTAGCTAATAAATGGTAGTTTTTGGGTGCAAAATTTAATTTTTCGAGAAAAGAAGCAAGTAGTAAATTTTTGGTTGACGAAGTGTAGACAAAAATTGTTAGTTGCAATTATTTAACAAGAAGCTTTTTAATGTAAACTGAACTCACTTAGTTTATTGTTGTTTCTAAATAAATAAAAAATAGGAATTTTTGGAAAAATAGGAAAATTAAAATATGAAACTTCAACAAAAAATGTAATATAATGTCCTTCAAAATTGCCTAGATCTTCATTCTTACCCTCAAAAATTTTCTATTTTTGAAGCTTTATTTCTATTTAGCATTAGAAGAGGACTACTTCGAGAGTGAGGTCCAAATTAATTTAAAAGCCGGTCTGCTGGGCGCCATGAAATTACAAGTTGCCTTCTACTCCACGGATATAACAATTTGCTCCTGAATAGCTATTATTGCTGGCAAAGAGACCGTAGAAAGAGAAAATATAGCAGCCCTTCTACTTGCGGGCCCAGTGTGCCTAACCGTTTCCATACGATTTTGCATCCTTGGGTTTGATATCTATCATATGGCGATTACGTAAGCGGGGATAACTCATAATGGGAATTTTACAATGTCTGGGGAACCCCTTTCTAGCACGGTTAGAGTATCATACCAGCTATTGTTTATCATTTCCAGCAGGATTTGAACGACCTAATATCTGGAAATCACGAGATAACTTTCACACGGCAAATTTCGGGTCATTGTGGAATTATCAGGACGAATTGACCACTTCAACGAGAGATCAGAGACTAAAGAAGTGTACTTCACCACACATACAAAGGGCAGGTGATTTTTGACGACTATCCAAGACAGAAGCCGTGATGGACGATGACCACGTCGATATCTTTGCTCAGCTAGACTTGGGCTTAGTTGAGATGGTGCACAATACAGCCATGGAAAGCCTTCTTGCTGGGATTCCAGCGAATCAACCAGAAAGGAGAATTGAAAGAATCCACGAATTTCTACGGGAAAGAAGAAGAGAGCTGCAGCTCGGAAGAATCTCCAATTACTGGGGGTTGGTGTATGTAGGAGGCTATTTGCCTTTACCAACTTTTGAATATAGACTCTTTTGGAGAGAGTACCTTCCCCGGGCCCGGCGAAGTGCTGGAAGGGTTTTGTTGCGGCAGTTGACATTACTATTGAATGTGTTCCGAACAATCATGTTTTTGTTCATGCTATTCTCATATCTTGGTGAAACGTTGAAGAGATTGGTTCTTTTGGGAAACACCATCACTTTTGGGCAGAGCTTCATTAGAGACACCGTGACCTATCTCCTCCACGACTCACCAGGGTTTGTGAGTCGTAAAATTGAGTTGCTTGGGCATTTAGATGATGTTTTTGATACCCTCGATGCCCCGAAATATGAATCTTATCTGACATGGAGAGTAGTCCTCGAAGTGTTTCGGATGCAGATTGCCCTGCAGCTCTGGATTCTGTGTGATTTTAAATCATCGTCTGCTCCCAAGTGCATTTCCCTGACCAATAGTTTGATATTCAAGTATTCGGCCATCTTGGAGTCATTTTTTCCCATCTTTCAACGGCTTCCATGGTGGGTTTTGCGGGTTTCGACGCTATTGGTGTACTATTCCTATTTAATAATTGGATTGATTGTGCTAGTGAATGTATTTTTCTTCTACGGATTCAATTTGATCAAGAGGTTTGGGAAATATAGCGAGTTTTTCAATCGGATGGTGTCTGCATGCTGGAATACCTTGTGGTTGGCAGCTTAAAGGTGATAAAGATAGAGGGAAAAATGCACAGCTGGAGCTGTTCCGTTATCCAAGGAATTATAGACTAATGATTCAAAGTCAGGCCATACCTGCCACAACACAGGGCAGAAAATATTAATAGGATGGTCCTTGAACAGACCATTATTGTAGCGGATTTCGTTATTTGAAGAGATACATAAGAGAAGAAAGGTGCGAGCAGTGAGCAAGAGTTCTCACTAACCATACTAGGTTTATGGGTGTTCCGAATTGTACAAGTGATACTTCAATTTGAACCATATGATTCCACGGTGGCTCTGTTAATACATGCCAATTAATCAAGATAGTGATACCTGGAGCAGCATAACGGCACCACTACATATATATAAGTGAGTTTACCGAGCCATTCTACTATGGTAAGCGTATATATATATATATAGATAGTTGAGTAGCAAGCTATTATAGTGATAATAAATATACGTATAAATGAACCTATCAAGCTGTACCCAGTAATTGTAACAAATATATATATATATATATATATCATTAGACGAGTCTCTCAATACTTCAACGATGTAAAGTTGTCATAACCATTTTAAATAATAAAGCAGATAATAAAATATCAAAATAATCATATGTCTGGACCAATTAATAATAATGTAGACTATACAAAGTTGTTTTAAAAAACCGTTACAGTTCTATTTATCGTGATGTAAATATAGCCTTCTAGCTTTTTTTAACCAGATAATGTAGATGTATAACTTTGCAAGCTATTCAGGACCTATTTATGGAGTAGGTTATGTATTTAGCCAACTAGGTGTTACAGTGTCTAAATGCACTAATCTTGTTCCTGCGCCAAAGATTCATGCTGGCTGTCATAAGTGCATAATCTGAAAATTTACCAGAGTAGCAATCGGCCCGGTGACATCGCCTTAAACCTAAACCTTACCAGAGCCCCACAGAAGCACACTCTCGGCTGTCCATGTTAGGCTATTGTTGCTGGGGCAGTTCCTCGGGTGTAGCCAAGGATGTCATGTGACGAACCACCCCACAATTCAAACCCGATCAAGCAGTTTGAGCGGTTAAACCACTCAGCCAAGACACCACCAAGATCAGTTGATCCCCACAACCCCAATTGACCCCATTAGGAATTAGACCAGTCGAAAACAGCTCCTTTAAGCCACCAAATACACCAAATACACCAATCAGCAAGTTAACAAATAGTGACAAATTTTCAAGCCATGTCCGTTCCAAAGTCCATGCAAGCCATCGTGTTCCATGGACCTTACGATATCCGTACTGAGACCAGAGACACGCCTCAGATCCAGAAGGGCTCAGATGTGATTTTGAAGGTGCATTATTCGGGGTTATGTGGTACCGATTTGCACACTTATCGGGGCCACATCAAGGGACCAGTGGGGGAAATCATTGGCCATGAGTTTTTAGGAACGATCGTGGCCAAGGGAGACGAAGTGCCGGACGAACGGTTCCAAGTTGGGGATGTTGTGTTGAGTACTTTTACGGTGCAATGTGGAGAGTGTTGGTACTGTGTGCATGGGTATTCTGGCCAATGTGACACAACCAATACGTTTGGGAAGGTGGGTCTTCCAGGAGGCCAGGCCGAATATGTGAGGATCCCCAACGCCCTCTCTACATTGATCAAGAAGCCTGAGAATTCCACTGGTGTAGATGACTCTGTGTATGTACTTATGGCAGATATTTTCACTACTGGCTACTATGGAGTAAAGAAAATCATGGATTTCATGAACCAGCCTGCTGCAAAAGGTGTCAAGCTGGCCTCTGTGCAAGACACGGTTATTCTTCAGCTTGGATTGGGGCCCGTGGGTTTATGTGCTCTTCGAGTGTTGAACCATTTTGGTTTCAAGAAAGTCATTTGTGTAGATAACGTCCCTTCAAGATTGGAAGAGGCCAGCAGACTTGGTGCATACAGAACTGTCAATTTTGATACTCAAATGGATTCTATTAAGCAATTTATTGAGAAGGAAAACGGTGGGGTTGGTTTTGATGCGGTGTTGGAGGTGGTGGGGGCTCCTTCTGCTTTGAAAACTGCTTATGATAATGTTCGCCGGAACGGGTTCATTTCTTCGATTGGAATGGCTCATGACCAGCTTCCATTCGACGGAATCGAGTGTTATTTGAAGAACATTAATGTTTCCTTTGGAAGATGCCATGCTTGGTCTCTTTTTCCTGAAGCATTGGAGATATTTGATAAGCTCAAGGCCGATTTTTCCAGTTTTATTGATTATAAGCCTGGTTTGGAAGAGAGCAAGGAGGCTTTTGAATTGTTTGACAAGCATAAGGTCAACAAGGTGGTGTTTGACCTCACCAAACCAATTGCGAACAAGTAGGATATAACGGGAAAGGTTGAAACATTTTCTCTTTGAGTAACAAAATATGAATATATATCTTATGATACCCGTCAATAGTGAATGTAGATATCCTGGACTTCAGCGAATTGTTTTAATCCACTGAAACAAAAGTAAAAAGCTAGTAGGACTCGATTTTAGCTACCTTTTGATAACAGAACAAACCGTTCCTCTTAAGACTCTGCAAAAGAAGTTCGAAATATTTTCAGCTTCTTGATCCAATAACTAATCACACTTAGCTTAGTTATTTTACTCAATTAGCTTCAACATAGAAGCCCAAAGAAGAGTCCAGTTTTTAACCAGTGGGGATTGCCCGATTCCATTTATTGGATAGTTCGATCACTAAAAATTTGGACGGCAGAAGATTCGTTTGAATTAAAAACGGCCGAAGGATCTGATGGAGCATGAAAAAATCACCTTCAAAGGCTGTATTATATAACCCATGCCAATTTCTATGTAGTAGTGGTTATAGTGTGGCTGCGAATTGCACCCATTTATATTTGAGCAGAAGGGTCAAAAAGGGAACCTCAGTAGTAACAAAAGATCCAATTCTCGAATACTCACCAGGGTAAAATACGTTCTATTACGAGATCATCTACTTAGTCCGTAACCTTTAAAGTACCATGTGACATGCAAAGATGGATAGTTTCCTATCGCGAGCTAGCCGAATATTTTCCAGCTTTGTGTAGCACTATGGCCCGAAAAATTGTTATGAATTACTGACACCACCATGAAAGGGAATTATTGAAATGATATAGCATTCACGGGAAAAATCACTACTTCATAGCTGGGTTTAACCTAAAGGAAATCCCAATGGCATGGAGTCAGGGTCTCCACGTGATCTACCACGTGACAACAATACCCATCACTGGCCCAAATCGTAGGCTCCACCAGGGCCCAGAAATTGTCTTGGAGGTAGAGAGGTGGCCGGGCCCTGTACAGGGTTCGCCTACAGCTACCTCAGGAAACCCTTGGCACCACCAACGGTTTGCGGGCGAGAACGGCGGGGTCGGGGCTCGCAACCAAGAAACCAGATTTACTTCGGACCGTGATCGGATGTCTTCCACCATATACCAAAATGTCAGAAAACCGGGAGTCTAATTATGACAGCCGGGAGGGGGTAAATTCGGCCCCCGATCTAAGTGTGCCTCAGGCAGCAGCATATACACCCACCAGTGCAGGCACTCCCAATGGGGCCAACCCACTAACGACTCAGGGCCCCCCTGGATCCAGTGTCTATATACCAGGCAACGACCAGTCTATACGAGGGCCCAACGGCCCGGTGTTACCACCGCTATCCAACGGGGTCAGCCAAGTGACAAACTACGCCAATTCCCGAGGTGGGGGCCCCTCGCCCAATAGCTATCTTTCTTCGCAAGTACGGATGGGAGCTGGATTGGGCCAGCATCCTCTCCATTTGCTGCCGATGAATCAACCCATCCAAAAGGGGTTGCCCGCACGGGCGTTGTCACAGGGCACTCCCGGGCTTCTGCCTGGGCCTGGATATCAGTACCGAGAAGGATCCATAGGAGGCATGGGTGGCGACAGCAGAGGCCGTGGCAATGAGTTAAAGACGGAGGTGTCTCATACAGGCATCAACAGAATGGTGCCTTCGTCGAATGCCTCGAGTCTCAGCAGACCAGAAACAGGCAAGGCACGAATGAGGGTATCCAAGGCGTGTGACCGGTGTAGGACCCAAAAGATCAAGTGTTCAGGAACCAATCCGTGTGTGACATGTGTGAAGCAGAAGAAAGAATGCGCATATACATCGAACTACCAGGTGGAGAGGGGCCGCAGTCCGGACGGTGAGTACGACAACCCGGCGGTGAAGAGACACCGGGCCCGTGAAGAGCCGTTGTTTGCCATGCCAGTGGTACAGAAGAACGACGACAAGCAGTATGTTGAGCACCTTGAGAACCGGGTGCTGTACCTCGAAGGGCTTCTTTCCACCACCAGTGCCAGCTTGTTCAAACAGGAGACAGAGAGCGATGGGATCGAGTCTGACATGTTGCTTAGTCCCAGTAGCAAATGGCGGTATTCCAGACGGTTCCAAAACTTGTTGACCAACGACTTGTGCAAATTGATCCACCTGAACCTTTCGGAGGAGTCTCAAAAATTGATCACCATGCCCAGAATCCAGTACTTTGGCTGGAACATGAGTGGGACCAATTATCTCTCCCCAGAAGATCTCCCCAGTACCCCCGAATACGTGGTGGAATTCGATAGTGAATCCTTAATCAGTTACTTTTTCAACGATATCAACCCACTCTTTTCAATTCTTCACGAGACAGTGTTCCGGGAACAAGTCGTGGCCTATAACAAGGTGGTCAATGAAATGTCAGAAGAGAACGCCAATAGCAGAGAGTCAAAAACAAACCAAACACGTTTATTCAGTGCTCTTTTACACTTGGTATATGCGCTTGCCATAAGGCTTACTGAATTGGGGAAACCAAAAGGTCCTTCGCTCGAAATGTTAAAATTGGAGGAAGAATTCTTCAAGTACGGCCATAAGGTGGTTTCGATTCTCAGCTTCGAATGGGAGTCATTCGAATTGATTCAAGGATGGCTCCTCATCACTCTTTATTTAAGAATTGCCTATCGTCAAACCTCCGCCTACAATTCTTTAAACCAGGCTATTTGGGCCACACATTCCATGGGACTTGGTCAAAATATCTTCAAGCTTCAAACAGCAACTCCTTATGTGAAATTAAAAGCAAAACGGATTTTCTGGGCTGTTTACTCTATGGATAGACTCTTCGGAGTCCAGTCCGGTCGTTATCAAAGATACAGCAATTGTGATGTGAATCGTCGATTCCCGGGGATGGATTTCAATAAAGAAACTGCCGACGGTGATGATTGGTTGACTCCAACTGCATTTGCCTCTATTCATTTGGCCCGAATTGCTAACTTTATTCATACTTCGAGACAAGAAAATTATGGAGTGGTCAAGTACCAACAGATTAATAAGGAGTTATCAGAGATGGAACGATGGCTCAATGCTAATGGTTACAATAATGACGATATTTTCAAAACCGAACCTGAAGAGGAGGAAGAAGTATCAATAGATAAGAATAAAAGGAAAAAAAATCAAAAAGTAAGCCCCTTACTCAAGGTGCAAGTTAAACTTCATTTCTATGATCTTGTTTTATCGATCCATGGTAAAGTATTATTCAATTACCTTGGTAGGAGAGTAGAAGGTGAAGGACTACTGGTCGAAATGGTGGTGGAAGCATGTGACGGACTAGTTAAATTGTTAACAAAAACCCACAAAGCAGGGTTATTATTTGTACCTTGGTACCAGCAATTATTATTACTATTCAATGCTGGTATATTTTCAATTACTTTAATCAACAGTGGTAATTATATTGCTCAATCAAGAGCAGTTTTAAAGGGGTGTATACAGCTAGTGTCCATTCTTAAAAGAGCTTCCGTAAGGGATGAAGTCACTAAGAAGGTTGTGGTCAAAGAAAGGTTCAAAATGGCTAAAGAATGTTTATGGGCACTTAAAATGGCCAATAAGATGCTAAGTTTGAGATTGCAAGAAGATGTCAAGGCTCTTGATAACATTGGGTTAGACCATGGGTCATCAGATGTGAACATCGAGATGTTTTCCCAAATCGGCTTGAATATCGGCAAAGAAAAGAAAAAGCGCCTGCAAGATGAATTCAGCGCTTTGTTAGAGAAACAATTACATCGGTCTGATATTCGTAAGTCTCTCGATAGTCGAACTCGCGAGGAGGGCAGCAGGGCCCATTTTGAAAATGGAGCAAATGGCCAGGAACAAAATTCTGAAGAACAAGTGGAAAAATTTGAACCGGATGCATCTCAAGTTCACTCAGCTACGAAAGGGCCTCCATTTGACACACCAAGCTCATCTCACTCCACTGACCAACATGAATTTGGTAAAAATCAAATTGGACTGTCCGGTAGCCCATCTAATCCGGAACAACCAACAGAGATAGATTACATGTTGGGAAATGTCCAATGGTTTGATCAGTGGTCTGATTTTAATTTTCATTTCGACAACAATAATAATTTCTTAAACCAATAACCCAATAATAATTAATGTGACTGAAATATGCTATTGCTAATGATAGACTACAATAGGAGGCGAGTGGAGAATTGCAATAATGTGGGGTTTTTGTGTAATTACCCCAAGCGAGAAGACCTTTTCTTTCGATTGGCACCAGAAATCTCCGCAAAATAGATGTACAGTTTAGAATGAATAGCAACCATTATACTTCAGGTTAATATGTAACAAGATTGACATAATTATTGTGGGGTATGCCTCTGGGAATTATCTCGCAAATACCTCGCAATTCTCTGGAATTTTGGAGGTGAGAGTGTCGAACAAAAGCAGATCCAATATTCCAAAATTGTGAGTGTATCAAACGTGAACCCATCAGGTGTTTCGTCCCCTCATCCATGCATATTCTTGGCCCAAGATATTTTTGATCTTATCTGGTCGAATTAAATGAAGATGAGATTCATATACGGGAATTCACATTAGCCAATTTTGGATCGCCCAGATAGTTCAAAAAGATTTTGATCGAAGTACTGTTCGGAACTCCCGCCCAGGATATTAAATATATCGCGATTCCAATGTTCGTTATTGGAAAACCAATGGAAGAAGTAAGGGTAATATGGGTAGAAAGTTGAATTTATTTTAAGTCAGTATATGTGGGGATAAATAATATTTCTATCAACTTGAGCTATGGATGGCATAGCGGTAGGGGTGTGGAGTTAGGAACTTTGCGGCAAAGATGTGGATTTTAGTCCCCAGGAAGGTTGTTCCAGAAATGATGGGATTGGGGTGAAACGGCTGGAACCAATAATACAGAATAATAGTACTACACGAAGAAAAATATTGTAGTATGGGTAGATAATAATTGCTAAAACTGGAAAACAATTCCCAAGCAGTAAACATTCTCTGGGGCCGGGGCCCAAAAAGGAGCCAGAAAAGGGGCAGCCTGCAACCCACAGCCGACCCGGACTATTTATGAGGTGTAGAATTAGACAGATATAGTAGTCCAAACATTGGTTAGTAAACTTTAAGTCTTCCCACCTATCAATCTCCACCAAATATTTGGGTTAGGAGCAATGATACGTCAAAACAGCGCGCTTACGTAATCCGGGAAAACACCAAAATAGCTAGGCAAACTGTTTAGTATCCAGTTGACAATATCCAAGGTTGGTAAGGTCTCAGTGTCGAGGGCCAGGGAAAGTGGAGGAAGATAGCTGGTGGAGGCCCTCCACTTCTCCAAGGGTGGAGGAGATCAGTTCCGATTGTCTTTTGGTGGGGGTTTGTTAGTTAACGAACCCAATTAGGCAACACAGGAGTGTCTTCTGTTTTGGGGTCTGGGGAAAAACCTTTTGCGGGCCTAATAGGGGATATTGTTTCGGGTGGATTAACCATAAAGAAATAATATAGATGGATAACGTGGGGCAGAGGATAACGTGGGGCAGAGGAAAAAAACGGGTGGTGTGACAACACGGGGTAAATAGGCTGCAACCTAACTACAACAAGGATCGCCATGGCTTATCGATCGACCCATCCGGATCTTAAGAAGGTAACCCACCAGCCCCCACAGATTCTCAAAACAGAGATCTACGCATGAGTACATTTGTAAGTTGAGAATTTTGCATCATAAAGGGGGAGGGGAAGATTATGCCGATTCTGGATCCGAAAATACGGAAAATTATGGGGTTATTTCAAAAAGTTTTATGTTGGTGCATCAAACACCCTACCCGCATCATATAAAGCTTCCTAAAATGGATTGTACAAGATAAGGTTGTTAGATTTGCCACAAAGCAGCCGTTCAATAATCCCGGGCATTTCTTCCCGAATAGCCGTGGAAACGCTTATCATGGTTTATGGTCTTGTCCTCTGTCTCTTAAGGCAAAGCATGTGAGAAAAAAAAACACCGGGAACTAAAGCCGGATAATACTAGGACAAGAGGGGACCGGCAAATAGTTTATACGCTGTCCAACCCCGTGGGGTTTGTGATTGTAGCCAAATGATCCTTATTGTGGCTGTAGTGGAATTTGATTCAGGGGAAAAATACCGGACCACGTGATGCAGTCCCCATGTTATTCTCGATCATTTCTCATGTGCATCAAAGGGATCCACAGTACGTAGACCGAGGCGTTAAGCTCTATTGAACCCAAATCGAGCGACAGAAAAAGCCTTCTAGAGCCTCTTAGGTAAAGGAAACTAACTTAAAATTTACGCATGAAAGGAATCTTTGGGAATTTCACTCCTTCTGGACAAGTACATATTAGAGTAACATTGGTGGTATGACCGGACATGCCGAGAGCATATACGATGGAACCCATCTATACAGAGGACAAGGACGTTGGGCCATCGGAAAAACTTTTTCATGGTGCCCGCAGGCTAACCTGTAATTCCCCATAAGTCATCTCGCCAACCCGCCAATTTGAGTCCCCCCCCACACCGGAAAAACTTTGGTCTCCCCACCAACACCCCACCAAACCTGTTGGCCATTTTTGTTGGTTGGGTGCGTTTCTTTTGTGTCGGGCCCCGGGCTCCTACCACCTCCAACCCGAAACTAAAAAAATCACACCCCACTACTGTACTTTGGGTCACTGAACTCCAAACCTCCCGAAAAAATATCTGCAAACCTGCATTCAAATATATGCACCAAGTACTGTGCAATTATCTCCTAATTTCCACTATATAGGATTGAGCTCTCCCATTTCATTGAATAATTTTTACTTGTTTTCCTTTAATTCCGGTTCTATATACTATATACCAAACATATTTCAAATCTTTCAAGGTTATCCTTTACTCGAATCGAAACTCCGCAGCCTTTATCTTCAACTTCAAAACGCAACCGCAGAAATATTTCAGACCCAATATTTTTTTTTTGCCATTTTTTACATGCTAGTTAACCATGCTTTCCAAAGATAAACGTAAAGAGGACAGACCTTACAAATGTACCTTCTGTGAAAAGGCATTCCATCGACTTGAGCATCAAACCAGACATATCCGGACGCATACCGGAGAAAAGCCACATGCATGTTCGTTTCCAGGTTGCAGCAAACGATTTAGTAGGTCGGATGAATTAACTAGACATTTGAGGATCCACAACAATCCCACTTCTAGAAAAAGAAAGAACAAGTCGGAATATATCGATGAAGAGATGCCTCAAACGTTGCCCATGCAGCAACATCAAATGATGCCTGGACCAGTGGGACCAGTGGGACCAGTGGGACCAGTTCCACAAACAGGAACGGTTCCGGTTGCTATAGATAGAAATGGTAATCATTATTATCAACCATATCCAGTGTATTTTATAACTCAACCGCAATATGCACAAGGAACGCAACCAATTCAAGTGATGCAATCAACATATGCCCCTCACCAAGTTCCGGAACAAAAGGGAAATGCCATTTTTTCGTTACCATCATCTCCTACCAACCAACAACCACCCCAGTTTTCGAGACCTATCCAAATGGCCAGAGCCACGTCGTCGTCTGATTACAACACTTCACCCCCAGGGAACGTTTTCAACAAGTCGGCTTCGTCAACTTCGATTGCCAGCGGTAATCATTTATTTAGCCAAACCGGAACAATTTCTACTGCCAACTCTGCGTCGCACTCTTTAAGCACGTCACCCGATACATCAGGCATGCATCCACCTTCATTAAATGCAAGAACCCCCTCATTGACCAATTTGAACGAGTACATTATTCAAAACCAACAAAAACAGGCAAACTCCACCAATATGTCGCAACATAACCGTGTGTTCAACGCATCATCCAACTCGCTCAGTTCTCTTTCAGGGAAAATGAAATCCGGGTCCAATTCCAATTTGGCATCTTTGCATCGCATGACGCCATTGAAAACGCAAGGTCCAAATGGAACTATATCACCTAACTCTAGTAGGCATCATGTACCACCACAACAACAAGGTGCAGCATACTTTAGTTTGCCTAAACAAATATCGTCTACATCACTTAACCTTGAGTTTTTCAACCAGGGCCATAGTACGAAGAAATCAAGACCAAACTCCCCTAATCTGTCAACCACCCAACTTTTCGGCATGACTGCGAACGGAGGCCAAGACAAGAAGCAATTTGTGATCTCCCCCAGCGAAACCCCCTTGCAAACACCTTCGGAATCGCCCCAAATCCAGCCACAGCCCATGCCTGTGCAAGATAAAAGTGCAATGAACTTAATATCTGAAGCCTCAAAGAATTTGCAGAGACACCAGGAAAAGCAAGCATCAGAAGCAAGCATCGCTACTACCGGAACGCAGCTTCCTCCAATCAGATCGGTGTTTAGCTTCACCTCTCTTGCTGACTATCCTCCACCGGACTCCAAAAGTTCCACCATGAAGTTGGCAAACTTGATGACATGATGTATGACTATTATAGACTATTTAATTTAGGTTAGGACGATTTAATACGAACGATAAAAATAAAAAAACAAAATGAATTAGAGTGGGCGTAGATGATTTGAGTTCTGGCAAACCTGCAAACTGGACAAAAGTACTGGTAGCAAACGATTTATACTAAGGGAGAATATTCATTGACACTTGAGATTAGAGTACGCAGGCACGGGTAAAATTCCACACTGGGGGTGGCTTGTGGGGCGGCGATAAGATCAAACGAGAATATTAGCTTATTAGGTTGATTCGGCGACACTGTAGAAGCATTCTCTATGGCCAAGAGTTGTACAAGGGTGCAATGAATGGATTGAAAGTGACATCTGGTGTGCAATTATACTCTATACTCCACGTGCAAGCAAAAGAAGCACATTAAGCTATAAGGTGGACCTGGTGCATATTGCAGCAATCGCTTTTTCAATTTAAGATATCAAAATCGAAACAGCCTTCTGGTACAAAGTATGCATCCCGCGAATCATAGTGGGAACAATCTCGAAAAGCAACTCAAACCTTACAAATACCCAAATAACCTTCGAGATATCCTTCGGGTTTCTGCTACAGGGGCACCTTAATAAACATGATTGCTAGCTGATCGGAAGGGTCGTTCAATGATCTGCCATTTGCCACTAAGCCTGTGCATACTACGTCTACTGTCGCAGATTTTACATTATAAGCATCTACCTTCCCTCGTGTTGTTTTTGCCCCGCTATCACTGTACCGGATGCACCCCTCCTCAACCACAAAAACATACAAAATTTTCAATATCGGAGATCGCCTAAGCTTGGTACAAACCCTATCCAACAGGTGGCCCATTTATCAAGCCAAGCAAGCGACAGTGCCCACCTCCCGCCAACATCAGACAACTATGATACCATATATAGATACTACTCACAGTGTCACATACATACATATATGTATATGTATATGTAACGTAGTATTCAAATTTGTGCGTATTGGCGCCGTTACCCATGCGCATATTGCAGAATAATGTTACATCTGTTCCACCTTCCCCATCCCCCACCAAAAAACGTGTGCGGCTAACCCAACCAAGCCAGATCTCTCGACCCCCATCACCTAGCTATACAAAGTGCCCTTACGGTGATGATCCGGCGTACAACATCGTCAGTAGCCCAACAACCAGTCCAATAGTCCAATTATCCGATTTTCCCTATTATGTCAAATCGGAGTATGGTGGGGTAGACTAATGTGGGGACATTTGTACCGGGATCATTACCCGTTTTGGGAGGTCCTTCCTGGGCCCCCAGCATTTACCTTCCTACACTAACTAATCCCCCACACCTCTGTTGTCAAGGTCTGAACTATATAAATGGCCAATTCCCCCTTGTTTTTTTTTTTTTTGGCATCCATTCACCACTTTCTATAATGTCTGTCAAATTGAACTCTGGTCATGAAATGCCTTTAGTCGGATTCGGCTGTTGGAAACTCCCCAACGACACTGCCGCTGATCAAATCTATAACGCCATCAAAGTCGGTTACAGATTGTTTGATTCAGCCCAAGATTACGGTAACGAAAAGGAAGTAGGATTGGGGATCCGCCGTGCTCTTGATGAAGGATTGGTCAGTAGAGACGAATTGTTCATCACTTCCAAGTTGTGGAATGTGTTCCATGACCCTAAGGATGTCAGCAAGTCCTTGGACAAGATCTTGGAAGACTTGGGCTTGGAATACTTGGACTTGTTCTTGATCCATTTCCCTGTGTCCTTGAAGCATATCCCTATTGAAGAAACTTACCCTGCTGGTTGGTTTGCTCCAGGAGCTGACAAGTTCCAATTCTCCAACCATACCAACTTAGACACCTGGAAAGCCATGGAGAAGTTGACTGAAACTGGTAAGGTCAAGTCCATCGGGATCTCCAACTTCAGTGCTGCTTTGATCTACGATTTATTGAGAGGTGCTCGGATTACTCCTGCTGCTTTGCAAATCGAACACCACCCATACTTGCAACAAAAGAGACTTATTCAGTACTGTAAGAAGGTTGGTATTGCAGTCACTGCCTACTCGTCATTCGGAGCTCAATCCTACGTCGAATTGGACCACGAGGTTGCCCAGAAAACCCCTGTTTTGTTTGAACACGAAGTCATTGTCAACATCGCCAAGGCCCACAACAAGACCCCATCGCAAGTATTGTTGAGATGGGCTACCCAAAGAGGAGTTGCTGTGATTCCAAAATCTTCCAACCCTGAAAGATTGCATCAAAACTTGAATGTCAACGATTTCGATTTGTCCAACGACGAATTAGAAAAAATCGCTGGTTTGGACATTGGTTTGAGATTCAACGATCCTTGGGATATGGATGAAGGTGCTCCAATCTTTGCCTAAACCCACTTAGTTTACATCTGGGCTGCACTGGCCAGTCCTCTGACATAATCCAAAATGCCGATACTTCGATGCTGATCGATGTATTGCTATAATCAACGTATTCATTGTCAACCTAATGTAGCCACCATACGTGTTGTCCTCGACAGATCATGGTTTCCAGTAATATATCACCAATGGACCCACTAAATTTATACTAGGGCCTTGATTATATCTTTCACTTAAAGATGAAATATATTCATATTCCATGTCATTTACTAGAAAGAGTTTCCACTTGCCACCAACTGTATTCAACAACCCAAGCATATAGTCAGCTCATCAGCTAGACTGACTTCATCACCTAATCTTTTGTGTTTGTTGAAGTTATAACTTTTCGCAGCCATGTTATAAAGCTTCACCTTAAAAGACCCTACGAATTGTCCCAAAGTCAGCATATACTAATAGGCAGCATGAATGTAAACCACCAGGACTGTTGATCCATTTCCATACCTTTTGCATCCCAAATAAAATCACTTATCTTGTGGAAGCTGCAAAATTTTGCACCCATATTTGGTACATGTACAATATAAACCCTACAAATAGTACAGCACTTCCTATAAGCAGCAGATCGAAAGCAAATCTTCAATCTTGAATGCTATTCATCAGGCGATGACTGTAGCTTTTGTATCCTAATCATATGTTTCTCAAGTTGCAAATTTTGCAGCCATCAGTGTTATATACATATATACAATATAAACCCTATAAATAGTACAGCACTTTAAGCAACAGATCGAAAGCAAATCTTCAATCTGGAATGCTATTGAGCAGGCGACTGTAGCTTTTTGAATCCTGATCATATGTGTTGCAAATTTTGCAGCCATGGCTGCGAAATCTTTCTGGCCCTACTAAAAAATACTTCTATATATTAGCTACAGTTGGTCTAGTAGGTGACATTATACAAGAACTCTTTGCCTGGTTTGTGACATTATATAATACCTCTCTAATGCCTTGAAATCTATTCTGATCTACCAACTAAATTGAATTGATTTGTGTTTTTTTGAAACATCTATCCAATGCTTTAAATGACGAAACACTTCCACTTAGACAAAATATGATATATGAAAAAGCCCAAGTTTCCATACTTGTTTCAATCAACAAACAGCGTTTATAGTAGACCATAGAACGGCTCACCAATTTCGCCTCCAGTGGACTTGGTAAAACCCCACCGAGGACATTTATTGAAGATTAAACTCAACAACAATGTTCGAACACTTTGATTAGCTCCATTCTCATACTCATTGATTAAAAAAAAGCCAAAAAATCAACAGACGGCTGATTGAATTATTCTTGTTCTTTAATGGTGGTCTTCTGACCCATTTGGCCAATAATGATCGTTATCCCTACATCTCTCTATCCCTCTATCGTTACATTGCCCACTTGGGCTTTCTGCCGATGAAAACCCCTTCCTTATATTGAAATCATACTACTTTTTATTACCGGTTAGGCAATCACAAGCTGGCTGAAACATCAAGCTGTTTATTCATTGGACTAGCCAACTACATCCATTTTTTCAGCTCATCCTCGCCCGCTGCTCAAATTGCTCCAACAACCTCCTCTCTTCCCAAAACCATCAATTTTAACCCCGAAACAAAATCATCTCTATTGATATAGGCACCACACATTCTTCTCTTACCAGTAAATTCAGTTCTCGAGTGGAAACATCTCCAGTTATCAAAGATCAAACACTGACCTGGCTTCAACTGGTAGAATAACTCATTTTCCTTGTCATTAATAATACCAACCCACCGTCTGACAGCCTCATAAAACTTGGGGATATCGTCAGGATTTTCCCAGTTGTCCATAGTAGACCGATCAGACTGGTTCCACCTGACCTGGATCAAATTACCCTCAAGATCAAGCTTGAACACAGGCTGGGGAATATCGGGCTGAATACACACGGTTTCTTCACCCGCAGAATGGGCAGGAATGGGGATCGTGGTCAAAAGCTCGTAACTTTCAGGGTACTTCAGCTTCAAGATCGAGGCTGCCTTGAAGGCATCTACAAGTGAGGTGGTTCCACCAGTCCCATCATGAAACAACAAGTGGAAAAGCTGCAAGCCCGGGGTGTCGGACCAGTAGGTACCATCGGTATGACAAGAAATGTCCACATTAGTATAGGCAGTGTCAGCTTTGCTCAAATCACTGGTAAAGTCCCAGAAACCACCATAGTGGGTGGGCCTGATATACGAAAGCTTTTCACACAATTTCTCGGTGTCTTCAGGGGTCACAGGCACGTTGTCAATCATGCAAAAGCCATGTTTCCAGATTTTAAGTGACCAGTCACGAATAGCTGAGTTATCGGCCGTGTTCATGATCACATTGAAGTCTACATGTGGCATGTTGTTCTCCATATCCTTCACTTGCCAAAGTTCTCGAGCAAGGAGCTCCTTTTCGCCCTTGATCTTGGCCTCCAAAGGCACAAGCCGTGGCCGGTACGAGTGCAACCGGAGCCAATTTCCCTCATACACACTGCGGTGGCCGCCCTGACTCCATGTGACCTCGAGCGTGTTGTCTTTTACAGTCAATTGATCTGCTTCAATCCCCGGGTTGATTGTGGCCAGGTTAAACAACCTCTGTTTGGTGGCTGAAAAATAGCATTGGTCACAGTGGCAGTAGTCTCTGAGCCAGATGTGGTGGTATCTGGAGGTCTGGTCGTCGGACCAGATGACGGTGATTTCGGTGGGGCTGGCGGTGGCGGATTTGATGCTCATAATGGCGAGTGGTGGCCGCAAAACTCAGGTGGATATCGGCCTCTATATATACTGATAGACCCCACAATCCGGGTGGGGCACGACTTCCCTTACGGTAGTTGGGACCGATTACAATCAAAAGTCCAACTATAGATCGGTAGAGGGTGAAGCGAGGGGTCGAAATCGAAGGGGAGTGTGTATTGTGATTCAACAGGCCGTGTCCTAATTGGGAACTTCCGATGGTGGTGTGAATACCGGTGGAGATCACCGAGGATGATATCACTATCTCACTAATTAGGTAATTCGATACGATCACGTTTTTCATCTTAAAGAACCAGTAGTTCCAGACACGGAGAAGTAGTGGTGGATGCCAACGGGCAAGCCGTCATAAAAAGCCATCAAAAATATAGAATAGGGCTGGGGTTTCTGTAGGGGTAAGTGCTATATTGAAAAGCGTACGCAATTAAGTGTGAATCTGGCCCAAAAAGTCCGGTGAAAAATACCCTAAAATGCCTGATTTGACCCGTGAATTAGACTTATGCTGGAGCATCGGACCGATCAGCAATGCCAGTGAAACAAGGGAAAGGCGTCGAACCTACACAAGACGTAAATCCCGATTGACGGAAGTCACGTGACCCAGGGCATCGAAGCTACACCAAGGATAAGCACGGATATGCTAGCTGAATGTGGTAGAGGTGCCGTAAGGGGAAGAAGGCTGCAAAATGCTGCAAAGAAGAAATAGGAAACAGTTCCAAGCTAGTAAGAATAAGCTGAATTGACGAATTTAATGTGGAAAATTGTCGAGTCCACTGATAAAGTTAAAGCCACAAAAGACATCTAGCTCTAAGCCGCCCACAAAAAATCCGTACTCTTCCAATATTCACCCCTTTTGAAGCTTCTCTTTAGATCCACCTATATAGTGCAATTCCAACCATTCCAAACTAAGGTAGTTTTAAAAAACATGAAAAGCACCAGCCACCAATATGATCTAAACTCCGACTTTTTCAATGCAAAAAAAAAACAAGAAATGCACGCTTCCCAGCCCTAAACCCCCACCCATCTCCTCCCAAGAACCATGCACCCAATAATACCACCAAATACCCCTACATCTTCACCTCCTCTGAGTAAGGGCTGTGTCACGTGACGTGAATCACGTGCTCGGTCACCCACCCATCAGGGTCAACGCAATCCCCTACCCGGCTGCAAACATACCTTCCATTGGAGTCATGTCGCTAGTCGAATCCGGCAGCGGCTACGCCCATCCCGATTGGGTCCTGATGGACATCGAAAAGCTTGGCCGGTCTTTCTACACTTCCGAGGACCAGCCGTTGAACGAACATATCCGAAGCTTGAAGCAGAAGGCACTAGAAGATGCGTTGAAAAGACGTGACTCCAAGCCCACCCGTCCTACCAAGACGTCCATAAAGCCCATAGCCAGTGACAGTACGAATGACACCTCGAAAAACCCGGAAGAAAACAGCTGGCTGGATCCTTCCACAGTAATAGAGGAACCAGACCCCCCAAACAGCCGCCATGGTGACCAGGAGGCCCCGGGGCCCCCGGTTTCTCCAGAAAGCGACGATAACATCTTCTTTGAGTACCTGAGGTCGACGGACGGCTTGATCAATGCCGGGTTACGGGCGAAGATCTGGCCCATTCTTCTTGGAATCGAGACTGACATCACCAAACCCACGAAACTTAACTCAGTTTCAGCATCGATGTTCCTAGACGATCTCAATTCCACCGACCTTCCGCCCCACAAAGACGAGGACCAGGTGGCTCTCGATATACATCGGTCGTTCAGTGTGTTGACCCATGTCCAGTCTCTCCATAACCACATGCAAAGCGAATCGTATACCACGATCTTCTCGCGGTCCGATATCGACCACCTCAAGAAAAAGCTCCAGCATTTGGTGGTGCGTATTTTGCGGAAGTATCCTGCGCTCCATTATTACCAGGGCTTCCATGACATTGCCTCTGTGGTGATCCTTGTGTGCCATATCCCTCAATCCCCTGGAAATATCTCCAATTCTGGCATTAACATTGACGAGACCCTTGCGTTCAAGATCTTGGACAAATTGACCCTTTTCCATCTCCGTGACTTTATGATTTCCGATATCCACTTATCCATTAACCATCTTCGTTTGATCCCCACATTACTTGAAGCCATTGACCCTTCACTTTTCAATCTAGTCAAACATACCAGCAACTCATATGTCCTCAGTAACGGCTGGGACTACGACTACTCATTTTACCAGGGACTCTCGTCGATTTTGACCTTCTACAGCCATGATCTCTCGAACCTTCACCATATATTGATTATATGGGATTTTATCTTGAGTTATAACTCAGTGTTAGTGACTGAGTACATATATGTGGCTGCTTTAATGGTTTCCAAGAACGATATTCTCACCAAAGCAGGCGTCCCGGTGGTTGATCCGGATTACGATATAATAGACAAGGATCTAGTGCACAAATTAATATCTCCTGCCCTGGTCTTCGATAATTTGACAGATCAACAATTGATCAAGATCCTCAACAAGGCAAATATCTATCTCGAAACGTACCCCATCTCGGAATTGCCCAACCGGTCCACTACCTTCGATGTTTGGTTCAACAAATTTAATTCCCATTCTGTGGTGAATAACACTTCCGGCTTATGGCTCGACGGGTCTGAAAAATCGCTTCCTCTAGACTCTTTGAGTGAATTGATTCGGGTACAGGACCAGGAAATGGCCCTACAAACAGCCCATGATCTCGAAATTCAAAGAAAAATCATCGAACAACAAGAAGAATTGGAAAGCTCTATGCATACCTCGGGCACCGAGGTCCCCGACCTGATGAGCTCTTCTCTTAGTTTGAGTTCTTCGGTATCTTCCTTCAACACCAAGATCATGAACACCTCGTCGTTGATTCTAAAAAAGATATTCTCTACTTCCCCACCTCATGAAGAAACTGCCAACCAAAGCAAACACGTCAAGAGGTTCGACCTTTTGCAGAATATCTATAAAATCAGCTTCACAGTTGGTTTTGTGGGTTTCTTGATCCATTTTCTCGTTTCTCGGTCCCACCCTGGATACGGCCACACCTTGGTGAAGTTCTTCGGGCCCTCAATAGATAACATCAAAGTGGGATCCAATCCCATCGGTGTGTTGACTCATGAACTAAACGGGATAGGCTCGGGACTTGTACATGAAGCTGGCCAGATCATCAAGGGTGCATTCAGTTTTGTGGCCGACTCAGAAATCGTCAATGACGGAATCCGCTTTGGAGAAATCGGCTTGGGCAACTTGAGAAACTCGGTATACTCATTCATGACCTAGTCATCAACAATATCTCCATCAACATCCTTACACTTTGTAATTATACCACAGAACAATATGTCGCTTCAGTTCATTCATCCCTATTCTCTGTATTTTACATTATGTACCCTATTTATAATACACATTCGTGGATCGTCTTTATAGTCTAACCCTCGAAATCTATCTCGTACAACAACACGGCATCAGTATAGTTTGAGTGACCCCATCCTCTATTACCACTAGCACTGACCATAAATCTACCAGTATCATCCACATGAAGATTGCTCAATATACCACCTTGATGTCCCGGGATGATCAAGAATGGAGTGGCTGGTTTCTTGGATGATCCTGGTCCAGAACTGGAGCTGGTTCCCAAAGTGTCGTACAAGTTCAAGTTATACAACCGGATATTATCAAAAGAACCACAAAGCAAGAAGTCATTATTAGGCATGGTTGCTAGAGCACTCACTGGACCGGAAATCTTGGGGAACTGGAGAAGCTTGCGAACATTAGGGATCATGACATCCTTACTATGACCATTCGCAGCACGTTTATGGGGCATTCTAATGGAAAACTCTTCAACGGTACTATTTCTTCTACCAGCATAAATCAAATCTCCGTCGTTGGACCATGTTGACGACATACACCAAGGTGGAATCCCTTCAGACACACCCAATTTGATCACGGGGTCGGCAACACGAATATCCCAGATATTGATGGTTCCATCAATACTCGAACTCAAGAAAATGTCTTCACTACGGTAGGTTTTAGTAGATACCGATGGATTAAAAGTCGGTTGGTTCCCGGACTTCGATTCTCTTTCATCTCCAGACCCGTCGCTATCACCAAACAATGAGTCAATTTCGCTCTGGTCGTCTTCGGGACCGTCGCCCGATTTTTTGACCTTGTTATCGGTAAAGGCTTGTCCCAGTGCTTCATCTTCGATGTCTATACTGAAATCAGCCAGTCCTACGGGTCGGTACTGTATGTTTGATATTTGACCCGAGCACTGGTTGTAGTGGGTGATGATTTTGCCAGTATTTAAGTCCCACTGGCGAATGGTTTTGTCCCAGGACCCGGATAAAAACTTGTCCTGTTCACTGTTCAATCGTATCACCGACACCGCGTCATTGTGGCCCTTGGTGATATCAGTCTTGGTCCCGTTGGGGAAGTAGTGCTGGATGGCACCTTCATTGTAGCGCATGGTGTAGAGTGATATTCCTCCCGACAATAACCCCGATAGACACCAATACCCATTTCTTTCCACGTCGAGCGAATAAACCGGATTCACCTTGGGCTCGTATGTAGCCAGTCCCGATACAAAGTCGGAGGGCTTGATCTTGGGGTTGTTTTTCATGATCTGGCTCTTGGTGAGTGGCTGTTCGTTTTCCCAGTAGGTGGTTATGACTCCGGCCTTGGTGATAGTGTCGACCAAGTTGTGTTTCTGGGCCATGGTGAGCGGGGACTTGCCCTGGATCGAGGCGATGAAATCGTATTTCCTAATGAACCCATCCTCGCCCCCGGTCAAGATCCACTTGGGACCATCGGTAAATGCAAGCGCTTGGCACTGCCCAGCATAGGGAATGGCTACTGACGGCACAATGTCGAATTCCGACGCAATCCGTGCTTTGGAGATGGCCTGCTCCCGAAACGAGAGCCGGGGCCCGCTCGACTCGGGGGAATCTTCTTGCGTATCGTTGGAACCGGCATCCTGGACCGAGTCCAGGCCCCGTTTACCATTTTGATCATTCTGGCCCTGGTGCTGGCCAGTCTGGTCTTGTTTGTTGTGTTCTCCCAGGCCATCACCGGCGCCATCGCCATCAGCCATCTCCACGTCCTTATTCTGGACCTGCGACTCCGCGTCCACGAACTTGTCGTCGTCGTCGTCGTCGTCGTCGTTGTCGTTGTCGTCGTCTTCTTCATCATCGTCTTCGTTGTCGTCATCCTCCTCATTGTCGTCACCATCCTCATCGTCGTCACCATCACCATCATCCTCATCCTCATCGTCGTCCTCTCCATCGCCTTCTCCATCTTCATCGCCTTCATCGTTCTCGTTCTCGTTCTCGTTTTCATCGTCCTCCTCGCCGTCGCCGTCACCGTCGCCATCCTCATTGGCCATGTCTTCATCGATGTAATCGTTTCTTTCCTCTCCTTCGTCGTCATTCATGTCCTCGTCCTGAACGTTGAACAAGTCGTCGTTGTCAATTGACGCCATGGCTGGTGGTGGTGATGTAGAAGATTGTTGTTTTGTGCGGATGGCTGTTAAAAGTTCATAGTGGTGCACATTGACGGGTTTGACAAAGGCTACAAAGGAAACAACAACTCCAGACGACATTGGCCTGGTTGCACGACACTCCGGGTAGATGGGACCGGAGGGGTGGTGTAATAATATATGGTGAGAGGTGATGGTGAAAGAAGATATTGATGGAGATAATTGGTACACATTATACTTGTATTTGAGTGATAGATAGGAGATTAAATTGGTGGTGATTTAATTGTAGTATTGATCTATGAAGCAATATTTATGGTACTTATTCAGTAGCTAGAACAATTAATTGGTTGTTGCTGGTTTAATTGTATAAATAATCTACGAAGCAATTTTTATGGTACTTATTCAGCTAGATAGGAGAATGAATTTGTTGCTAGTTAATTTGTAGTAATTATCTAAGCAATTTTTTAGTAGCTCTATTCAGCTAGATAGGAGAATAAATTGGCTGTTTCTAGTTAATTTGTAGTACTGGAGTGGCTAGATAAAAAGAATCAAATGGTTATTCATGGTCTATTTGTACTAATTGAGTGTCTCAGTCACTCTAATTAATATATATTGTATTTATATTTATACTTACCTTTATACTTATACTTATACTCAGGCAGATTTATCCAGGTAGGTTCAGTGGGGGAACAATACAGCTGGTGAAATCGGTCGCTTATTTTAACTAATTTATCCAGCCAACATATTCGATATAATTTATCTATACGAATTTATTGAGGCAATAATTCGATATAATATATTTATCAATTTTAGTCAGTTCGATTAGAGGAGTGTCGAATGTCAAGTGGATAGTTTATTTGTAGTAATAATCTTTGCAATTACATTTTATTAATTGAGTTAGATCGATAACGACGGTGACGGGTGTGAGTTGGCTATTTCTACTATTCAGAGTAGTTACTCTAAGTAATATATATTTGTATTGAAATCTATAATTTTATTATAATAGTTTATCCAGGTATTCCAGTGGAAGCAAGATACGGATGTAAAACTGCTAGTTTACTTGGACTAATTAATGAATTGGTTACTCGGGACAATTAAATAATGTATTTATAATTAAAATGATATTTTATCCAGCGACATTTAGTGGAAGCAAGGTACGGGATATAAAAGGGAAGGCTCATTTCTACTACTTGATCTATGTAATACATCGGATATTTAATATTTTCCAATTTTATCCGTTCCAATGGAAGATTGGAAAAGTGATGTTGCTAGTTTATACCATAATTGACTTGCTTAAGTACCCTGAATGATTGGAAGAATGGTACTGAGGTGGTATTTCATCTCTATTATTTGATCTTTGCAACTAGCTGTATTCGATATGTTTTAATGAAATGTCAATAGACGACGATTCTCTTTACGTGGCTAATTCTTTGTAAGGGAACGAAGCAGGCACTGTGGTAGATATTATCAAATAATTGAATACTGCAAATAGACTATATTATCTACTCTACTCGAACAAAATTTCTGAAAATAATTCACTTTGGCTTCCTAGGCTGCTAGTCGAAGATCACAATATGGGCTACTTACCAATTCAAAGAATTTGATCGCTCGATGTAGAATTATTAATGAGCTATATTTTTAGTGGAACACCAAGAGAGTTGTGCGGTGAGAACATATTGACTAATTAAAACTTGTAAACTCGCCATTATACGTCAAGCTCGCTCAATTAAAGCCCAAGGCAATGAAAATAATCTATATTATCCACTAATTATAAAGGAACTTGCAATCTCTGTTATTGTAATTCAAACTATTGTTAGTAGTATGTCGAGATATGGCCATGGCCAACCATGTATTTCCTTAATTAGTCTAGATGTTATATTATGTTAATACACAAGTTATTTTTCAAATGATCCTGGCCCTTTCTTATTAGATCCGGAAAAAGCATCGATACTTCTCTGACCAATAGTATAGTACAGTGACTAAAAAGAATAGCTGCCTCTGGCGACTCTTGAAAGACGTTAAAAGTGCAACTATCCACACATTCAATTTACATAACCCCAAAAGTAAGAGTTCTTAAGTCAGATACCAACATCAAAGAGTATATCAACATTCTACCTAGAATTGAAGAATCCTTCACAACTATTCGAAACCTTTCGCTTGCAAACATTTACATTAAACATCCTTACATCCTTTTCTTTCGTAGAGAGCAATAAACAACACAAAATATTGTTCTACATAGCTTCATGCACAGTCTATCAGCCAATAATCATCACATAACAACTGGCAAGATCAAAGACGAATGGATAATCTTGAACTTTTGAAGGCTAATGGTTATGTGTATTACGTAAGCTCTTACTAATACATAATACCAACTGGCCAATAAAAGCCCTACTTCAAAAGGGCTAGCTTTTGAACAGCACCAAAGGCTCAATTGACTTCAGACTTTCGGGTGTCTTACCTCTGAGATGGAGTGCTATTTGTGGTCCAAAAAAAGGAGTTAGTTTCCCAACAAAAGAACCATGCAATTGGCAAAATTGGCACATTCCACTGTTATTCTCTCAATGTCAAGTTTTGCCAAATTACACGTCAGCCATCGCCGATTTTCGGGAGTAGGGCCATCACTGAAGATCTACAGCAGATGGAATTTATACGTTTATTCAAGAACGTCTAAGTAACTCTGAGACAGTGCTATTAATCTCAAGAAATAACTACTATTGGTCCAGAACTAAAAGCATTTACTCGTAAATCCAAGAGAAGATGGCTGGCTTGTATTCAACCAATTCTTCCTTCTTGAACCACAAACCGATTTCCTTGTTGGCGGATTCAACAGAGTCGGAACCGTGAGCAACGTTTCTACCCATGTCAATGGCAAAGTCACCTCTGATGGTACCTGGAGCAGATTGCAATGGGTTGGTGGCACCCAAGATAGCTCTACCTTGCTTGACAACATCCTTACCTTCCCAGACAGTAGCCAAGACTGGACCGGACAACATGTAGGACAAGAGAGATGGGAAGAATGGCTTTTGTTGCAAGTCTTCGTAGTGTTCTCTCAACAAGGATTCGGTTGGTTGAACCAACTTGATAGCGACCAACTTGTAACCTCTGTTTTCGAATCTGGACAAGATGGAGGAAACTAAGCCTCTTTGGACACCATCTGGCTTGATAGCAATGAAAGTTCTTTCGTTGTTGGACATTTTGACTAAGGGTTGTGGAGATTTTGAAAAATTTTTCAACGTGCCTGAAGATATAGGAGAGTGTCACGTGCACAGTCACGTGCGATAACGCACGTGGTCGACATGTTTCTATCACACAAGTAGAAGGGTGATATGGAGGCAGTGTACAAGTTTTAGTATTTGGAGGCTTTAAAACGCTGAAAATGGTACGAGCCGTAAAGTTTTCTTTATAATATGTATGAAAAATGTTTTCTCATATGATAATTTGGTAGAGATCAACTCTCTTCAATAGCAGCTCGAGCCTGAAGATACCGCCGTATCTACGGTAGTTGACTGTTGCTACATTCCAATTGCAAGCTCAAAATTTATGTATCAATTTGGTCTGTATTATTAGCATACAGAATATACCAATGGGGTGGTGTTTTACGGTTTCTGTGCTATCCACTGATATAATGATTCTCTCTATACTGTAATGGTTAAGAGATCAGAACTGTGTATCGTATAATTAATAGAATTAATGGGTCATAAGAATTATTTTGAATTATTTTGAATTATTCTTCAAATTGGAAATGTAAAAAGTACTCAATTTAGTTAATTGTGAAATATAGTTGGATTTAAAGACACTTCATTCATAAAACTGTCTGCAAATAAAAAATGGAACTGTATATCATCTAATTGATAGAATTGATGAGTCATCAGAGGTTCTTTTGAATTATTCTTCAAATTGGAAATGTAAAAAGTACTCAATTTAGTTAATTGTGAAATATAGTTGGATTTAAAGACACTTCATTCATAAAACTGTCTGCAAATAAAAAATGGAACTGTATATCATCTAATTGATAGAATTGATGAGTCATCAGAGGTTCTTTTGAATTATTCTTCAAATTGGAAATGTAAAAAGTACTCAATTTAGTTAATTGTGAAATATAGTTGGATTTAAAGACACTTCATTCATAAAACTGTCTGCAAATAAAAAATGGAACTGTATATCATCTAATTGATAGAATTGATGAGTCATCAGAGGTTCTTTTGAATTATTATTCAAATTGGAAATGTAAAAAGTACTCAATTTAGTTAATTGTGAAAGAAAGTTGGATTTAAAGACACTTCGTTCGTAAATCCGTCGGCAAATTAAACGAAGCTTTAAAGTAGGTACTCGTAAGTGTGAAATAAAATAGGTAGACACTTGTCTCTTACAGAAGAAATGTCCTCTATTATTAACTGGTTAAGTTTGGAATCTCCAGGGTCTAGTTGTTTCATGCGAGAGCTATATGATGATGTCCGTTATTACTTCTAGAGTGGTTGTAGAATATTTCCTTTCTACTACATGAATGAGGCCAGGGGAGCTTTGAACAAAATTTCAGTTCTCAAGTTAAGATAGCCTGAAGAGCGGGAATTTCGATTTGTTTCTTGTGACACAGAAAGCTCATGAAATATACCCCAGATATATCCAAATAGAAGCATTGGAGATGTTACTGGCAGAGGCATTGGGCTGTTACAGGGGTAGATGTTAGAGATTCTCTATTTGTAATCACCCAATAACTATTGAATGTATAATAATACTAGTTGATTTGCTCTGACCATGTTAAGAGGTGCCAATTGGGCTACAACTGGAAAAAAAAATTATTGAAGGGCCAAAAATCACATATCTGTAGATACCTATTGTAGCTTCTCTATCTCCAAATAGATGGGTATCGATATCTTGCTTGGTCTGGAATTATCCACTGAAAAAAAGCATTAATTAAACAGTATACTCCACCATTGCCTATAATGACCAACTGATTCCCAATACTACAAAACGGTAGCAAATTTTTCAGAAGCTGTATATTCTTCCAGTCACAAATTACATATTCATTATTCAAGTTAGTACGCTACGGCCCAAACAGAAATAACCTGGTCTCGGACCACCCAGTACACACCAACCCCATATTATCCCATGCTTCCTAAAAGAGTGTAGAAGGGGGTAGATCAGCTGAATCACCTCTGCCTTTTGCCAATTCTGTCATTCACATGCCTCGATTTAGACTGCTTTAAAAATATGCTTGACACAAACATCTGGGGTCGCTGCACGAATAGATCAATGGAATATTCCATCCCAGGTCTTCTGGAGCTTCAACTAGATTGCAAAAATACCATTTGAAATACCTCCAGGAATTTCCAGCCCGGTATCAACCGGGACTACGCCGTAACATGGTTTAAAATGTAGATACTAGCCATGGAAAATCAACCCTGGCCCCCATCTGGACACAAAAAACAAGGGTAACCAAATAAGTAATGGGATTTCTCGACTGGTTAGAAAATAACTACGCATGAAACAGTATAGTGGCAGAAAACTAGACACCAGAGAATACCCACAACATAAACAAATTAGCGACGGGCATCGAACAATCTCGCCACTTCGGTACAAGGTCACGAGCAGGGTTTACCAGTATTGTCTAAACACAATTGTAATAAGAGTATCTCGACTATTGTCGGTTCCTAGTCGGTCTCCCCCCCCACACACACACACACACACACACAATAACGTGGCCACAGTTGAGCCACCACGAGAGGCAGAAACACGATATTTCATCGGGGTGGAGGCTCAAAGTGATGTTTGCTGCAAATTCCACCCCGCCTCTCCATCCAGCCCCGCTACAACTACAACCAGTCATATAGTTATGGCCAGGTAGCCTAGGGGTAGGTGAGCCTAGGAGACGGGAAACGTAAGTAAGCTAAGGGAACAGGCAAGGGTAATTCTGATACCATTGACTGCAGAACTTTTGGTGCATAGTGCGCGACTGTGCATTTTGAAAGTTGAAATCTTGACACCATACATAATTCATACATAATTCATACATATTCATACATGAACTTGCGCAGCTCGCATCAACTCTACCCTTTGACACGTTCGTTCGATCCCATAGGCCACCGCTTCCATCACTCTCGTCCACTCCTCCCCCACCCCACCCACTCTTCTCCCTCCCACCCTCCAACCGTAGTCCAAGCCCTGCAGATCGCCCATCCTTCCACCCACTCTCTCTTGTTCCCCTGACCCACCATAGGCCCATCCCACACCCATCCTAGGTCGTGTCCCTACCGCAGTCCCCTTGCATCAAAACAAACAAACACCCAGTTTGGGACCGCGATGTCGCGCCTCGCGCCTCCACCCAATTGGCACGGGACCATCCCACAATATATCTCTCTCTTTATTCACTTTATTCACCGTGTATAACTAATCGTTTTGGCGTGTGTTCCCAATTCGTCCCCTCAGCGTGTATCTTTCAATCATCACTCAACCAGGCGGATCGAAACTTTTTCGTATCACTATCTACTTCAACTTCTTCCTCTACCCGTTTCCTTCTGCCCCCCACCACCACTCCCCCCACCAATCCTCGGTTCATCACCACCATCTCGTTTTCCTGGTTACCACCTTGAGATCCCTTCACCAACTACATTCATTCTTTATGAGATGACCACTCTCGTGCAACAGCAATCGGTCACTTCCTACGACTACCCGTCGGATTCGTACCTGGACTCCGTCAATGTCGACAAGGTGGTGCAATCGGTGACCAACGCCACCAAGCGTCTATCGCAAATATCCACCAACACAAACAACTCCAACAAGAAGCGCAAGGCCCAGAACAAGATCGGTCCCTGGAAGCTTGGCCGCACCTTGGGCCGGGGGTCCACTGGCCGAGTCCGTTTGGCCAAGAATATTGTCACTGGCAAGTTGGCGGCGGTCAAGATCGTGCCCAAATCCAACTTCAAGATGTTGGAGAACCCCAAATATAAGCATCCGTCCACCCCGGGGAACAAGGACAGGCTCCCCTACGGGATTGAGCGTGAAATCATTATTATGAAGCTCATTTCTCATAACAATATCATGGGCTTGTATGATGTGTGGGAAAACAAAAACGATTTGTACCTTATTTTGGAGTATATCGAAGGCGGCGAGTTGTTTGATTACTTGATCAAAAGAGGCCGCCTCCAGGAATTCGAGGCTGTCAACTACTTCAAGCAAATCATCTCCGGTATCAGCTACCTTCATCAATTCAACATTTGTCATCGAGATTTGAAGCCTGAAAACCTCCTTTTGGATTTTAACAAAAATATCAAAATCGCCGATTTCGGTATGGCCGCCCTTGAAGTACGAGAAAAACTATTGGAAACTTCCTGTGGCTCCCCTCATTATGCCAGTCCTGAAATCGTCGCCGGTAAAACCTATCATGGGGCCCCCTCCGATATATGGTCTTCGGGTATCATTTTGTTTGCTCTTTTGACCGGCCATTTACCTTTCGATGACGAAAATATTCGCAAGCTTCTTCTTAAAGTCCAAAGCGGAAAGTTCGTAATGCCCGATGATTTATCTTGGGAAGCAAAGGATTTAATTTCAAAAATGTTGAAGGTTAACCCCCAAGATAGAATCACCATCGACCAAATCATCTCTCATCCTTTATTCACAAAATACCCTGACCCCCTGTCCTCATCTTCCGACTCCAATAATTTGGATTTCCAAAATCTCCAAATTAAACCCATGGATTCCCCTGATAAAATCGATAAGGAAATCTTGAAAAACCTCTCAGTATTGTTCCACAATTGTGAAGAGTCCGAGATCGAATCCAAACTTCTATCGCCAGTGAAAACTCCCGAAAAAATGTTTTATTATCTACTCATGAAGTACAGAAATGAACATACTTCTTGCAGCTCCTTTGAAGACGAGAAGAACCATTATAACGAAGACTTGAACGATTCCAGACCTTCCTTACCCAGATCTACCTCCATCGTGAAAACAACCGTTTATGATGACGCTACCGGTGAAAAATTCACTACCATCAAAAAAGTGCCTAATTCTTCTTCCACGGTTTCAAATAAATCATTAAAACGGAAATCCAACCACACTAAGTCTACCTCCAACTTCAAAGTCTTATCTAACATCACAAACACCACCAGCTCACCCAATAACTCATTCAAACTCGGATCTCCATCGGTGAAAAGCTTTAAAGCTTCTACCTCATTTAATAGAAAGAAAGCCCTCATGAACACCCGGTCAAGAAATAGTTCCACCTCCACCTTGCGGAAACCCAATGAGTCTGCCAACACCACCATCGAAGAGACCAAGCCTCCCATTCAGAATCCTCCAAAAATTTCCCGAAATCTCACAGGATTGTTGGACTTGCATCAATTGGAAGAAATCACCAAGGATCCTCAAACCACCACTGAAAAATCTGAAAAATCCGAAAAAGTGGTAGAAAAATCTGTAGATAAATCGGACATCAGTGCTTCTCGTAAAAAGAGTATTGCCGGAACGTTTGGAAATAAATCCTTACTCAATTTTGAACTCATCTGTGATGAAATGTTCGAAGATGGGAATGAATCTCAAAAAAAGACTCAATCTCTTAGGCATTCTCAACAAAAGAAACCCCTTGAGAGAAAGCCTATCGAGGGAAACTCTCTTGAGCTTAAGGAACGTGAATTGGCATCCAAAGTCCGGGTTTCCAATGAATTAAGAGAATTGAAATATCAACAGCAACAACAAGAAAAATTACGCCAGGAGAAAGAATTACAAGATGAAAAAAGGCGCCAGTCACGTCTACTTCAGGAAAAACAAAAGGCAGCTTTGGAAAGACTCAGAAAGCATCAAAGTTCTCATGATTTTGCTGATCAAGTTTCAATTTTTTCAAAGCATAAAAGTACACGTAATTCCACTGATCCTGTGAAAGCATCGTTGGATCCCAAAAACGCAGCCACTAACTCTTTATTACGAGCCAGGTCCTTGGCTTCGCCTTCCTCCTACGCATCCCAAAGGTTTGCCAATGATAATACTTCTAAAGTCTTGCACAAATTAGGCATTGATGTCTTGCCAGCCCCAAGACGGTTGAATAGCCATTTAAAGACTTCAAGCTCAAAAAATTTGGCTGGTTACCTCAAGGCCAATACCTCAGTTCGTTCAAGTATTTATGAAGGTCTGGATGATGAAAAAGAAAATGATATCACCTTGGAATCGTTCAACCAAAAGGAACGGTCCCGTAACTCGATCCTTAGACCCACTACCGATAATAGGGCCAGTCCCCGGACGTCCAAGAAGACCGAGTCTCCTACCATTCCATATAGATCGCTACTTGACAAGTCATCAAAGCCATTTTCTTTGGCCAACGCCGCCGATGAAACTAACATGACGTTTGAAACTATTCCTCGAAATGAACTTATACCCAACCCTCGGTTCTCTAGATTTTCTTTTGGTGGATTACTCAACAATAACCAAACCAATGAAATTGGTGATATTACCATTCTCAACCATACATTGAACTATTCTAATACCGTTATTAAAAAATCCAGAAACAGCGTCATTGCCGATAAAAATGCTGCGTTTGACTCCAGCTACAATAAACGTGGTAAAGGGATGTTGAAGAAATCGTCAACCAATTTATTGGGATTAAATATCAATACTTCGGCTGCAAGAACTGAAGACGGGTTTGTTTCGGTAGACTTGGCTGAATCAGGTGATGAATTCAATGTCACCGTACCTGCTGAAGCTATTAGTATCCGGGAATCCGACGAGGAAAACGATTCCGACGAGACAATGTTGGAAGATGCAGATATTTCTCATGATAAATCCCGGAACATGGTAGAGGATTATTCGAACTTCGATCTTATTAGCAGTAGAACTGCTGATATTGGTAAATTCAATACCATGAGACCCAACATCGTTGAATCCAAGGAAACCTTGACTATAGGACCCGACGAAGCCATTTCAGTCTACAAGAATTATGAGAGTTTGTATCATGAAACCAAACCAACCAAGAATTTGATCGATATAAATAAGCCAGACCTCAAGCCCGAACAGCACTTGTCTCGTCGTTTGAGTAACCAATACCAATCATCCCGTTCTCCCAAGGATAATTTGATAATTCCAGAAAGCAAAGAAAAGCCCAAAAAAGATAACAGAAATTCCGAGACCAGCACCAATCGGAAGGTGTCCCATAACTTTGAAATCTTGGACACCTCATCAATTGTTGATGAGGAAGTACCTGTCAGATCGGCTACCGAAGTCTTTAGTACCCGTGCGTTATCCTCCATTCACAAGTCAAAGGAAGTAGAAGATGAAGAAGATGATGAAATGGTCGTACGTGTGCCGGTACCAGTGCCAACAACAGTTTCTAAATATGAACCAAGTGAATCTGAAAAAGCACCTGAATCAGCACCATTCGTCTCTCCATTTATACCACAAACAGGTATATTGAGAAAGTTGAGTCTTAAGCCCAAGAGAGATGCTCCTAAACCACCTGCTGCCTCCAACAAGAGGTTTTCCTTCGGTAGACCCAAGCAAGAAATGAATGAGTCTCCATTTCCAAGAAAGGATAACTGGTTCAAAAAATTCATTAATGCGATTACTCATGCCCCCAGTAAACCCAAACCAGTCGATCTGACCCTTGCATCAAGTAACAACAAAGGTGTCAATATTATCGACTCATCATTGACTTCTACGGACTTGATCCGGGTCATCAAGACCCAATTGGAATTGAAGATGATTGACGGTTCAATCACCAAGGTGGATATCGATGAAGAATTTGGTCTTATTACCGGTGTGATTCCAGCAAAATTCTCCCATGGCAGAAAGTTGAAATTCCGTATTGAAATTATCGATCTTATAAACTCGTCATCCTTGCACTTGATTAAATTGAAAGGTAATGAAAAGGGGTTCAAAAACTTGATCAATATCGTCAATTATATTGTCAAACAGGAACAACAGCAATTGGGGAAAAGAAGTTCCAACGACTACCAAATTTCGGGCTACAAAAATTAGTCATAATAATCATAGATGGAAACTGTATATTAAAATAAATGATCATTAATTGAAATAGGTGAGCCATTTGACTACAAGTAATCTCTGGCTGTTACAACAACCAAGAGAGCAGTTATACCCATTGTAAAACAGAAATTACTTAACAGGTACAATAATTTAGTTCTGGGTACTTGTACCGTTTATTTAGGTGACTATAACATAAACCAATCTTTGACTCCAGCGACGCAATCATTTGCGAAATCTAGGCGAGAACCATGTAGAATGACCATGGTTACTGACACTAGTATAGAAATAAAATTTTCAATAATCATGCTAGAAGAACCGGGCTCTAGAATGTTGTGTGGGTCATGTACCACTTTGATTTGATGGAGATAAACTTTTGCACGGTTGATTAATATTTCTTAAGTGGTGATGCTTCAATACAAAGTAATATCACGAGCTCCATCGTAGTGTGACTTTCTCTATGGTGTTATAAGAAGCAATTGGAATCTTTAGCCATTGCTACGGGTCTAACTTCTTAATGCTCTCAACCGTTCAGCCAACTTGTCCTCCTTCTCCTCGCTAATTGTGGTCACAGGAGGACTGCTGATCTCCACGTTGGTCTCGTTTAAGCCCTGCTTCATTTCGATTCCCGCTTCGTCCGCCACCTGGCTCAATAACTCGTCCACATCCTCTTGTGGAGTGGTCAAAGCACTGACGTTATTGGTAGTAGTCTCGTAATAGTTGGTTGATGCATCCATATCCTCGAACTGGGTCTCGAACTTGTCCATGACTATCGATATCCGTTCGAGGTTCATGGTCTGGAGCGCCTTATCCATTCCTCGAATCACCTGCGTCATGTTCCCAGTGACAGACCTCATGGTGACGGCAGTCTGAACCCTTGATGCCACCGCATCAATCCTCGACGCTAACCTGAGCAAGTTGATGCGCTCGTTTGCCTTGCGGATGGCGTTCTGCGCGTACAACTGGGCAATATCGTTATTGCCCTGAGTCAACGCCTTCTTGATCTTGGCCTTTTCTTGAAGCTCCTCCTTGGCCGCCTTGGCAGATTGCCGGTTGAGCTGCTTGGAGGTGAATTTGAGTTGGAAGAGTGATTGTTCTAAGCCGGCCATTGTGGGGAAGTGTATGTGTGGATTGGCCCCTTTTGTAGAGATGGGTCAGAGTTGGTGATAAATGTGCGAGCCCACGACTACTCCATGGCTGTAGCCCACGGGTTCAATCAGTGAGTCCACCCTATTTCTATATCAATTGGTCAATATCACAAGCTCTTCAATATACCAATCAACATGTCTTGCGGTAACGCCGGTTCTGTCGACTATACTGTGCCCGAATCGCTCAAGTCTGAGCTCAGCGACCCCAACCACCCTGCCAACATCATCTGTGAATTGTGCCGGCTCTTTTACGATCAGAATTGGGTCACCGGTACTGGAGGTGGGATCTCCATCCGAGATGTGGACGGTTCCAACCCAAACATTATATATATTGCCCCTAGTGGAGTGCAAAAGGAGCGGATCAGGCCCTGGGAAATGTTTGTGGTGGAGCTTCCTAACACTATCATCAGGACCCCCAACGAGTGTCCTGTGGAATTGACAAAAAGCTATAAGTACAAGCCTTCGGCGTGTACGCCATTGTTTGTCAGTTGCTATACGCTAAGGGATGCTGGAGCCTGTATCCATACTCATTCCCAGAATGCGGTGATGATGACGATCTTGCTTGAGAATGAAACCGAGTTTGTCATTGACCATGTGGAGCAGATCAAGGCCATGCCCAAGTTGCAGTACAATCTGGAATCGGGTAAGGTGGAAAAGGTGGGCAGCATTGAAAACTATGAGAAGTTGGTGATTCCTATCATTGAAAACACGCCCCATGAAGAAGATCTTGTCGATTCCTTGGAGGATGCCATCAAAAAGTATCCAGGCGCTTCGGCAGTGTTGGTAAGAAGACATGGGATCTATGTGTGGGGGGAGAATATCTGGAAGGCAAAGGTGTACAACGAGGCCTTGGACTACTTGTTGGAGTTGGGCGTGAAGATGAAGTTGGCAGGGATCCCCACCATCCGTGGTGATTATTCCAAACAGTTAGGCAGTGGCGGTCGCTGAGATCGTGCAAGTGGCGATCAAGGTCTCTGGACTATCTTCTTGAATGATTTGCTGATCAAATAGAGTCACCAGGTTGTTTTATTGATGATAGTTTAGCGGCCATGGCAACTATGAAATGACATCCTTTTGGTAAAGATTTGGCAGCCATGGTGACCGTGATATCTTATTGATGCTAACGGATACTTGGTGGCGCCTTTTTCGCTTGATTTCTTGTTGATTGAACAAGAGTCTGTAAATATCTTTTAGTTGCAGCCAATCGTTGCAACCGATGACCGTGGTCCCTGTAGATTGATGACTGTTTGTACTTCTTGTACTTCTCGATTATTTATTTCTATAATATATTATACAGCAGACATCGTCTGGAATGTGTGATGTAGCATTGGCTGAAGCTCGGCCACTTCTTTTTGCTGCCACTTGGGTACTCGTGATCTCTGAAATGCGACTGTTTCTTGGTGGTCATTGGTCACTGGCGATCACTTGGTGTGATTAGTTCTGCGATTTGGCTGCCATTGAACGTTCGCAATTGTCCTTGGTTTAAGCCTTCTGCGATTTGGCTGCGTTTTGACTGCCACTTGGCTGCCGATTACCTTGGTCATGACTGGTACCAACCCCCCGTTTGATGGGCTCCTTGGTTGTGATGCTATTGGCGATACTGATGTTGATTTTGTTGGTGCTAGCGCTATTCGTGCTAATCGTGTTGTTGGTGTTGATGGTGTTGATGGTGCTGGTGGTGTTGTTGATGACAATTTCAATGACACTGTTGACGACAACTCCATCTTACTTCATCCCTTGGAACTGTTTACATGGCTCCCATTGTCCTATTCCCTTTCCTTCTCACAATGGATTCTTTGTTCCCTTCAATACCGTCTTCACTTCACTCCACTGCTCTCCCACTCTCGCCTCTTCGTCGATCTCTCCAATACATACAACCGTTCCTCCCCTCATCAAATACACCCCCAACTCGATCTCCTGGTTTTCCTCGTCATCGTCCTCATAAATGATCCGCTCGATACATTGGCTTATCACTATATTGGTGGACTTATCGAAGCCTTGAAGTATTCCTTCAAACAACCGAGCATCTGTTGATATTATTCTGACTCTCTCTAAAACGTTAGTAATGATTCTTGGCCCCGAACAGCCCCAATTCTCCCTGACCGCTTCTCTTTGCCTACTTACTCTCCAAATACGCTTTCAAATCTGACATACCCTTTGTTGCCCGTCTACAGTTGTAGATGGCACTAATGAGCAGGTGTGGGTCACGTGACCGGGCCAAATGTTGCAAAACATCACTTCCCTTCCACAACACCTTCTCTTCAACACCATGGCCTCGGAGGACACAGACTACTCCAGCGAAGACGACAGCTTCTTCCTTACCCAGCGGGCCCGGGAGCATCGGGCCAAGTCCGGCGTTTCTCGGGGCCCCGCTCAACCTGGCAAATCCCCCAAAGAGTACAGTACTCGAGAATTGATCTCCTGGGCATCCCGGCTCGAATTGGAATCGATTTCTCTTCAAGATACAGTGGACCGAGTCGTGGCAGACTCGCTTGGCAATAGCCACCTTGAAACCAAGCGCTGTTACCAGAACCTTGCCACCAAGATCGAGTCGGTGGTGGCTGCAATTAATACTGATGGCAACAACAGCGGAACTGGTAAAACTGACAAGAGATTACAGGATTTATGTCGCCAGCAAAATGATTTAAGTGACCGGTTCGAACGAATGGATGCCCAGTTGGCCAAGCTAACCAAAACGGTCGTCTCCATGAGCCTGGAGTTCGACCTCAAATGTAACAAATTGGCCGTCATGTTGGATAATATTAGCACGCCAGCCCAGAATGATAGCATCGAGTCAATCAAGCAGTTTCTACGGCTACTACTTCCACGAGTCGTCACTATTGAACAGAACTGTTCCGACATAATTTGCCTAATCCAGAACCAAGAGTCCAAATTTAACCGTTGCCACCACTGTAACCATTCCACGCAGTGCAAAGACCAGAATTGCCAAAATAGCCAACAATGCCCAAATGGTTCAGCTGATAACGACGATTCCAAAAGGAGAAAGCTTGGTTAGATCTGACATGTGCCTATCCCCCATAATAGCACGGCTGACTTAAGGGTTTAACTGTTGTATTAACCGATTCTTTTAATCACTATGTCAACTCTTTCCTAATTGGGATTAACCGCACATATGGATCTCTATCTGCACTCTGGAGGTTCTGTTTCTCGCAAAAAGCAACGACATTAGTACTAATTAGGCGTGGAAAAAAGCAATTCTGCCTTGACAGGACACTGTCGGCGAAAAATAACCGTTTCGGGTCCCGTTTCCTCAAGCTGTTGCAAAATTTGACAAAATTCTTGCAGCTCAACCCTTCAAATGGTGGAATGCCGATGATGTGAGTCATGTACGATAGTTTGCCATTTGAATTACATAACATTTCCTTACCTTATTGGACTTGGCATGCAGATGCAAACTTGACATGCGTGATGACATTGCTTGAGTATATGTAGCTAACCAAATTCCTGATTTTGAATAATTGTGTTATTATTGTTAACAATCATGGGTTTCAAAGACACAAAAAGTGGAACTTCTTCCATAGCAGAAATAGACCACTTGAGAAGCGGGTCGACCCGGTCTGAGGCTCCATCTTCTGGTATGTGGGCTTCTTTTAAAGATTCTTTTAAACCAGCTATCCCAGTGGAAACATTAACTCATAAAAATGTCGATGAATCCAGAGAATATACCGATATGGAAAAAATCAACTTGAATGCTGCCAATTCCAATCTTTCCAGAAAACTCAAAACCAGACATTTACAAATGATCTCAATCGGCTCAAGTATTGGTACCGGGTTATTTGTAGGGTCTGGTTCCGCTTTAAATGCCGGTGGCCCAGCAGGTCTTATGATCGGTTGGATCTTAACTGCTACCGGAGTGTTTGCTACCATGCAAGGTTTGGGTGAACTTTCGATCACTTTTCCAGTTAGTGGTAGTTTTAATGTTTTTGCTAGTAGATTCATAGAACCAGCCGTAGGGTATGCAATTGGCTGGAATTACTTTATGCAATTCTTTGTGTTATTGCCTTTGGAACTTGTGGCCGGGTCTATTACTATCAAATATTGGAATAAGGATATAAATTCAGACGTATTTGTCATCATCTTCTGGATTGTAATTGTTTTCATCACTTTATTGGGAGTTAAAGGATATGGTGAATCGGAGTTTATCTTTTCCATGATTAAAGTTATTGCTGTTATTGGTTTCATCATTTTAAGTATTGTATTGATTTGTGGTGGTGGCCCATCTCATAAATTTATTGGTGGGTCAAATTGGAGAAATCCCGGTCCTTTTGCTAACGGATTTAAAGGTGTTTGTTCAGTATTTGTCACGGCCGCATTCAGCTTTGGTGGAACTGAAATGATTGGTTTGACTGCAGCTGAAACAAAAGATCCAAGAAAAACCCTTCCAAAGGCAATCAAACAGGTATTTTGGAGAATTTGCTTGTTTTATTTGGTTTCATTGTGTATGGTGGCTACTTTAGTTCCATACAGTGATAAGAGATTATTGGGTGCTTCTTCAGTTGATGTCACTGCTTCTCCTTTTGTTATTGCTATCGTCAATGGAGGTATCAAAGGTTTGCCTAGTGTTATCAATGCCGTCATTTTGATCGCAGTTTTGTCGGTTGGTAATGCTTCTGTCTATGCAACCTCCAGATCATTGAATTCCTTAGCTGAACAAGGTATGGCACCAAAATGGACTGGTTATGTTGACAGACTCGGAAGACCCTTGGCTGCTATTATAATCACTGACCTCTTTGGTCTTTTTGCATTAATTGCTGCTAGTAATAAACAAGAAGAAGTATTTAATTGGTTGCTTGCATTATCAGGTCTTAGTTCCATTTTCACTTGGCTTTCCATTAACTTGAGTCATATTCGTTTTAGAAGAGCACTCAAGGTTCAAAACAGACTGTTGAATGAACTTCCTTATGTTTCTCAATCTGGTGTTTGGGGTTCATACTACGGTTTGATTTTAAACTCCTTAGTATTGGTTGCACAATTCTGGATTGCATTATTTCCAATCGGAGCATCTCCCAACGCTTATGATTTCTTTTTATCATACTTGGGATTACCTGTCCTTCTTGCTTCTTGGCTTGGTTACAAAATATGGAAGAGAGATTGGACTCTATTCGTCAGAGCTAAAGATATCGATGTTGATACTGGACGTGCAAACATCGACTTGGATCTTTTGCAGCAAGAAGCTGCAGAAGAAAGAGCAAGATTGGCTGAAAAGCCATTTTATGTCAGATGGTACAGTTTCTGGTGTTAATAGCATATGTATTATAGATTTATAGATTACCATGAATTTCACGAAATTATTCAACTAACAAATCGTGGATCGGGCCACCAAAAAATTCAAGTTCCGCTAATACCTTTCGAATAATAACCTCGAAAAACAAGCAAATGTAGTTTAGTTGCAAATCAAAAAAGAAGCCCGATGCGGGGGTCGAACCCGCAACCTTTTGATACCTCGAGTTTAAGAGTCAAACGCTCTACCGATTGAGCTAACCAGGCAAGACGAAAAGAGCCCGATGCGGGGGTCGAACCCGCAACCTTTTGATACCTCAAATTTAAGAGTCAAACGCTCTACCGATTGAGCTAACCAGGCTTTTCGTTGAATTAAAAAAGCTACATTTCACCCGATCAACTTAAATAAACTGGATCTTGATTGTGTAATGTAATTTGGCTGCAAAATATCACTACACTCTCAACACATTCTACTATCACAAGTTATCTCGCAAAACAGTATACATAGTAGACCTTTAAAGTACATAATCAATTGATGCGTGTCTATTTTTCATTAAATTATATATAGTACATCATGCAATTAAGTAGTTTCCTGTTCCATCATTCCATCCAAAGTATACTTCACCTGACTCTTATCATTATCGTCATTGGAAAACAAATCGGTGTTAGGTGTTGACCCGCTGTCAAGATCACGTTTGGTTGTGTTGTTGTTGCTGTTGTTGTTGTTGTTCCATGACATAATCAGGTTGGTGGTGTCATTTCTGGAAGCTTCCTTTGGAGAAGAAGTGTTATTAAATGCGAATTGATTATTAGAGACAAGATCATGGATTTCATCACCCATTTCACCATACTCGTCCATTTGTGCACTGGAGCTCACATTTAAGAACGATTCTAATTCGTCGGAATGTTGGGTTCCAGTTAAAAATGGAGAAGATGGCATGTTAACAACGGTAGCCTTTTTATTGTTCAAACGATTTCCTTCAGTTTTCTTATTGGAAAAAGTCTTCATGTCTGGCATGTTTGGGTGCAAGAATTTGCCTTCGTCATCACCAGGGGTCTTTGTATCTTTGGGAGTTACCTGGTCCTTTGGAGTTGGCTCAGTAAATAATGTGTGGATCCATTCATTTCCAATAGGACTAGATTTTTGGCTTCCTTGGGTAAAAGATTTGCGTATCATCTTTTCAAAATTAGCAATATCTTCACCTGGAGATATGGTTTCTTCCTGGGGAGGACAGTTTTCTTTATCTTCACCATCGTCGTAAAGATTTATTACTCGAGTATTTGATTTGGTGGCCATCATTGGAGGAGTAACGCCCATTTGATCCTGAGGTAACGGATCAATATCCGTCAAAGGACCACCGAAATTGTTTAGCTGATCCAAAAATTCAGATGGGTCATTATAATTAGGAGTCTTTCTAGAATATGACTCGTTGTAATGTTGATTGCTATTTTGGGAGTTGTTATTATTTTGAATTGCTTGATTTATTGCGGATGGAGTGTGGGATGGAGTGGCAAATTTGCCGGTTTGAGGAGCTGGTGATGAGGCATATTGGGTGGCCTTTTTCATGGCTATTACTGACAAACTATTGGATCTTTCTCTGTTTTCAGGTTGCACATCGGGAAATTCCTCTCTATTTTTCAACTCCCGTTTATATTTTTGCTGTTGTAAGTATTTTTTCACCACATTTTCAGGTCTATGGAAACCTTTGTTTCTAAGGAATAAATGGCATGCGTTACACAAAGGTCCATACATTCCCTCGTAGTGTTTTTTATCGAACTCAGTGGCTCTGTGAATAGCAAAATAATTAGGATGGAACCCAGTTTCAAAGAATCTCCATGCAATAGAAGATTTAGTAGCACAATTGCTATTCACACAAACCAAGCCATGATTTTTCGGGAGTTTTGTATGAGGGATAGTGTGACACTTTTTACTATCCAAATCTTCCAAGTCAGGCAATGATTGAAAGGTGTCATGCGATTTATTGGTGGTTATATTAGGAGGATCCTGGTTACTGTAGGGAGGTTGTTGCGGGGTATAGGGAGAAAGGTCCTCGAACTCTGCTTCTTCCTCTTCGTCATCCTCTGGGATGTCCTGATTTTCACGATATTCGGTATCATCAGTACTGTCGGACATTGGTTCTTCGTTTATAGGAGAAGAGATCATGGTTTGGGGCTGGTTGACCATGGATCTCGTACGCATTGCTCTTTGAGCCGGCTCGCCATACCGCCTATGCTTCTTGACAGGTTTGTCGATGATTTTTGCCAGTAGAAAAGGAGCCAGCTTGAACCTATCCTGGATACTTTTGGCATCATATTTGGAAGCCAAATTGAGCTTGTCATGATTCATAATATTAAACATGGTCTGGCTAGGAATATTGTTGAATATGGGTAATGATTTTGTTCTAGTGGCCTTTGCAGCAGCCACCAGAGAGGAGGCAGCAGGCGACGGCTGGAGATGTTTTGCCCGTTTCTGAGGGTATGCCATGGGTGAGTCATTGGAACGTTTGTCTTGGACACGGGCAGGCGGATGTTGCGGTTGTTGTGGGTGCTGAGACAGTTGTAGTTGATGCAGGGGTTGTTGTTGCGGGATTTTTTCAGGAAGAAGGTCTATGGTATGCAATTTCAATCTGATTTCAAGTGTCAGCGAAGAGCTATTGGACTTATCACCAAACAAGTAGCTGGCACTCAAATTTTGACACACTCTTCCGGGAATAAGGTACGATTTGGAAGAGTTCAATAAAGTGGACAACTCGCCATTGGCAACAAACGGCTCGTCGGGCTGCTCGGTGGTGTCCTTATAGTAAACCACATAATCTTCCGAATGCAACTTGAAATTCTCGGGAGAACTCTTGACAATTTGCTGGACACAGCTCTTGAGATCAAACGCTCCCAAGGTGATCTCCAGGTCCTCATTGACCATGGGAATCCGGGCGATTTTGACGGCGTGCTGGTTCTTGGATCGGGACAAGAAGATGGTGGAGTTGTTGTTGAAGGAATACAACACCTTGACCTGCATTCGGCGGGTTTCCTGGTCAGACATCACGAATTCAACTGTCTTTACCAGGGAAAATAAAAGTGGTGATACAAAGTAAACAATTGATCAACCGTTTTGGTTCCAGAGAAGGATTTGTTTTGGGGGAGGTCACGGGACTCTGGGGCTCTAGATGAACTGCAGGAGCATTGGTGATAGTATGAAACTCCAACACGTTAACAATCACGTTTGACGTGATCAAAACAACGCGACGCGATGATCTTCCAGACGTGTGCCGTTACCATGGCAAGCGATGAGGTAGATGCGCGAGGGTTGGGGCCACACTATTGGTCTGCCGGGGAGGGTGGAAAGGCAATGCTGGTGGGGGGCAGTTCAATTCTGGTGGAGGGCCTACTCAATGCTGGTGGAGGTAATGGCCCAGTGGTGGCGGTGGCGGTGGCGGTGGTGATGCGATGGTCTGGTGCTGGTTGTGTCGGTAGCGGTGGTGATGCGTGTGCCACCGTGATGGCTGCAATTCGCGGTGCGGCGGGCTGTCACTAGCGAGCATTACCAGCCTGCGACTGAAATTCCATCGTGGTACAGCCAGGGTTTCCGGGGCAATTGGAAGAGGCCGAAAGAGGGCGAAAGAGGCCAAAAGAGGCCAAAAGAGGCCAAAAGAGGGCTGCTGTAATGTGAAATTCCGGGCTTTCTCTTGCGCTAGTAAATCCCTTGCTGTCAATATACAGTGGGGCTTCCTCCACCGGCCACTTATCCTCCTTGTTGACTGGTGATATAGTGTATGCTGTTTCGTACTGTATGTACTTCGTAGTGTCTCGGAACACGGTGAGATTTCACGTCTGGTGCTCACAACGGTATAATTACGAGCTTATCATTACACCATGACTGTGTATACTCTGGAGATTTTTAGAGCGATCTCAATAGGGGTAGAATGGTAGCTTCGATATACTAGAATGTTGTTGCCTCTGGCGTTTCCCGTGGGTATCTGCCTTTGGTCTCTACTACTGATGTGCTCGTCTGGGATATTTTTCAGTATAATCTGAGAGTTAATTTAGTTTTGTCTCTTGTTTTTTTGTCTATTTCCTCTCGAATTATTGGTATTTCCAGTTTCTCTCCAGTTGTGTCCAGTTGTGTGTATTTCTCTCCAGCAGTGTTGAGTTTTGTCCTTTCCTCCTCTTGGCCAGGTTCTGTGACTCGCTTTCGTCTCTAAATTCTGTCTGTTCATTTTTTTTCTCTCCATTTTGTGTCCCTCGTTTAAACACTATTTATGCTTCTATTATGCCTCTATTTACTTATCTATTTACTCTTTGTTCACTTACTTGTTTGTTTATTTCCCAATCTCTGTTCTATTTATTTCTCTATTTATTTCTCTATTTATTTGTCTATTTATTTATCTATTTATTTATCTGCTAATTTCTCTATTAATCCCTTTCAAACTCTCATTTATTAATTATTTATTTATTTATTTCTCACTCTACCTTTGTCAATTTCTATCTCTAATGGCTGCTACCGCCTACTTTACTCTTTGTCTCTTTTTAAAAGTCCAGTTCCAGATTTTATTCAATTGTTTCTCCATGTATCCAGAATAATTTAGGTCCATTCTCTGTCAATTTTCTTGTCCTAATCTCCAGGGCCAGCTTCTCTAATCGGCCTTTGTCCAAGTTCTGTCCCTGCCTATCTTAATCACTGTCTATATCTGTATCTAAACCCACCTTTGTGCCTTTTTCTCTGTGTTTCTTTCATGTCTCTTAAAGTCTATTTTATCTATTTAAATTGTCTTTTAGATTGTACCTCTGGTTCCTCTAGTTCCTTTTGTGTTTCTACTTCTATCTCTAGTAACTACTTCCATTCTCTTTCTATGTGCTCTAGTGCTAGTGTCTACTTTTCAAAGTCTCACATTGTTAGTCCAGCCTCTATCTCTAATATCTTAATTCTTGTCCTTTGCTTTTCTCTAAAAAAAATTGTCATTAAATTAGTTCTTTTGAAAGTAATTTAGTTCTATAGTTCCATAAGTGATAGAATTAATTTACCATTTATAGTCATTACAATAAGAAAATGTTAAAAACACTTTACTTTCTCCTTCTACAATGCCAGCTGTCTACTTCTCTGGTGTCTACTACTGGGATATAATGTTTTCTGGTTCTGTCTATTTTCTACTATTTACAAGATTTATCGAAACAAGCCCGTCTACACAAACTTTTCCAATCAGTTCATCCCAATAGCTTTTCTTACTTCCACAATATTCTTGGTGGCTATCTCCCGAGCCCGGTCTCGTCCCTTAGAACTGATCTCGTCCAAGTACGACAAATCGCCCATCAACCTCTCGAACAAGTGTCTCTTTTCTCTAAACTCCTCAACCACCACCTCCGTCACATGGTCCTTCAACTGCTTGTGGTCCTTGATCCATTCCATCGACCGGACCGTTTCGTCTACCGACTCCCGGTTGATTCCTGCAATGATATTGATGAGATTAGACACCCCTGGCCGAGTTTCTGGGTCAAAGTATATCTTGCCCTGAATGGAATCGGTGGTGGCCTTGCGGATCTTCCTGGCAATGGTGTCAGGGCTCTCGGTCAAGTAGATGGAAGAGTTCTGGTCAGCATCCGATTTCGACATCTTCTTGGTGGGGTTCCGCAAAGCAAGAATCTTCTTCGACGGCGTGAGAAGCGTCTTGGGCAACGGGAACAACTTGGTGTTGTAGTGATGGTTGAACGTATTGGCTATAGTCCGGCACAACTCGAGATGTTGTGACTGGTCGTCTCCCACCGGCACATGGGTCGATCTGTAGATCAAGATATCGGCAGCCTGGAGAACCGGGTATGTCAAAAGCCCGGCCTTGGTGTTTTCAAGAACATCATCCTGGAAAATGGTGCTTTCGTCCTGCTGCTTGGCCTTCAGCTTCCACTGGGTCATCCGGTTCAATTGGCCCATGCTGGTGAGGCAAGTAAGGTACCAGTTCAACTCGGTGTGCTCAGGCACACTTGACTGGTAGTAGACTATGGCCGCATCAGGGTCGATTCCTGAAGCCACCAAGCTTGCAATGGCTTCGTACCGGTGCTGCTTCAACCGCTTGGGGTCCTGGGCAATGGTGATGGCATGCAAGTCCGCCACCCCGAAGATAAACCGGCTGTCAGGCGAATCGATCTTCAAGAGATCGGTCCACCCTCTCAATGCCCCAAGATAGTTGCCCAAGTGGATCTTGCCCGTGGGCTGGATGAGCGAGAAGATGGTGGAATTGGGGGGGAACTTGGTGATATCCTCACTGGACTGAATGGTGGCTGCTCTGGCCACCTTGCCGGTTCCCTTGGCACTTTCCTTGAGGCTGTTCCGAAGGGTCCTGGCCGTGCTGAATCTTCTGATGCTCATTGGTGGGTGTCTCTAAACTGGTGATAATCTGATAATAGTAGGTGCGCAAACCATTGTAAGTTGGTGCAATCACGGAGGGACCCAGTGGTCGGGGCCCGTGGGTGGTGATGCTTTTGTATGTTCAATTCAATAGTGTCTACGACTTCTACTGGTGGTCTGTTTGAGTATTTAATATTAGGACTGGGGCTGTTGGCCGTACTATACTAGGAAAATGGTGGCTGCAAGTATTTTGCGGCCATCGGGGCATCTCTGCCATACAAACTATAAAGGCATTGGTGGTTTGGTTTTGGTGGCTCACTTTGATTCGGGGGCTCACTTCGTTCGGTTTGGTGGGTTGATTTGGTGGCTCACTTCGTTCGGTGTGGTGCATAGGTCACCCCGTCGATTATTTTATAGGCTCAAGTCGTTCATTCTCATGGTGATTTGATGACCACTTCGCTCGGTTCGCATTCTTGGCTCGTTTGCTCGCATTCCAAGTCGTTTTCTCGGGCTTTGTTGAAGATTGGGTTTCTTCTGGTGAGTGTTTCGAATGACCATTGGTCACCTTTAGTGACCTTTGGTGATGTTTCGCGATCTTTTGATTCACTTCGCTCTCTGGGTCACTTCACCCGACTCCTCGGCCTTGAAACCACCCACCACGTTGTCGATTTCCACCCCATTCTTGACCAATCTCTTTTCAAGCTTGTTTCTCTGTAATTCTCTCCATCTATTCAACTTGGAGTAGTCGTGCAACTTGAACCCAAACACCTTGGGAACATAAGTCTGCTTAGAATGAATAGGGATGGCCTGGGGGAAGTTCTGGAAGAACATGGCCGGGAACGATGTTCCGAAGTATGCTCCGTCCACCACCGAGTGACGGCCCGACTTGGGGTTGAACAAGTCCTCACATTTGGCACAATAAAGCTTGACCGATGCCAAACGTGGCTGGTCGTTCAACCCGATGGGCAACAACGGATGTAATTGACAATGCACCCGGGGACAGTATCCAAAGTCTCCATTACGGTACTTCTCAAACATCTTGTTCAATCCCCGTGACGTCAAAATGTACCTGGCATGGATCAACCCGTAAAGAATGCGGGCGTTGTGTTCAAGCGCATCCCGATGCTCTTCCGGCTGCAGCTCGATATCCATCAAGTCGGTGATAATATCAATAAGCGTAGGCAACTTGGTCACCTCCTGACTCAACCCCGTGAGATTGAACCGGTCCCGGATGTACTCGTCGTCGATGTCGCAAAAGTACTCGTTTCCCTTGATTCCAAGGAAAAGATCGATCCAGTACTCCGTGAAGTCGGACGACGAGTCGGTAACGTATTCCTCATTGGCCATGCTGTTGATGGTAGCTGATGGTAGCTGGTGGTGGTGTTGATGGTGGCGCTGTTGACGCTGTTGACGCTGCTGCTGCTGCTGCTGCTGGTTATCTGTTTTCGGTGAGGTTGGCCCCTGCGCAAATGTATTGGTCTTTTTTCGTTCGCTGGCACGAGTTCGTCTGGTAGTCAAAATTTGGTCAATTTTGGTGATTTTGGCCCATTTGGTGATGCTCATTTTTCCTTCTCCACGACACTTTCAAACTTTCCCTATTGACGTCCACACCCCATCCTTGTCTCGTGGTTGTGCTTGTCTTGTACGACCCATTGACCCCGTACGCCCGGCATTCGGCCTACCTCCTTTTATCCGTGCCCATCACCTCCCGCCCATAGTAAATCTTTGCTGTCTATTCATTTACAATCACTCCATTTACAGCCACCAAACAACCAAACAGCCAAACAGCCAAACAACCAAACAACCAAACAACCAACCAGCGAACTCCACCAAACCCGCAAATCCACCAAATCCACCAAATCCAATGCGGTTTCTCAAGCTTCCCCAAGTCCTCCATGGCGGCCAGGCCCACGCCGTCGATATAAATGCCGACAACACCAAGGCGGTCACCTCAGGAAGCGATGGCTCCGTCCTGGTATGGAACTTGGACTACCTAAAATCGGCCGCCCAGGTTGAACCCGGAAATTCGGCCCTGCTCGACCTGGTTGTGCCGCTCGAGTCCCACCACCACCACCGTCTGGTCGTCGCCATCGTCCGCTGGTCCCCCGTGGATCCTGACCAGTACGTGTCGGCAGATAGTGACGGATGGATCTATTTGGGCCTGCGCAAACTCTATCCGTTCGATGCCGTGGATCCTGAGGCTATCAAGCCGGTAGTGGATCTCTCGTGGTCTCAGGACGGCCGCTTGCTTGCCTGGAGCACCACAGATGGCAAGACCCTCGTTTACGATATCTCCAAAAATACATTTCAGGAATTATCGGTGCTTCAACACTTGGGCGCCCCTGTTATCCAAAGAAGCTTGCTGTTTGACCCCACCAACAATTACCTCATCACCTTGGGCGACGACACCTTGATCTATCTTTACCAATATGCCTACGACGACAACCAGCAGTATCAGTTCCGTCTCATCAGTAAGAACTCGCGCCTCATAAACAAAAATCCCCTCAATGTCCATTACAAGAGGATCTCCTGGTCCCCGGATGGTGAATTGGTGTCTATCCCCACCGCCAGCAAAAACCAAACCGCACTAATTTCGCTTATCTCGCGATCGAAATCATGGCAAAATAGAATCAGTTTGGTGGGTCACGGTCTTACTTGTGAAGTGGTTCGCTTCAACCCCAAATTATTCAACAGCTCTGAATCAGATAATGATAATATTTATAACGTGTTGGCCACCGCGGGCTCGGATCGGACCTTGGCTGTATGGAACACTTCCAAGGATAACCCCATTTTTCTCCTTCAAGAAATCGTCGACAAGCCAATTACTGACGTGTGCTGGGATCGTACCGGCTCCACGTTGCTTTTGACATCCTTGGATGGTTATTTGGGCATAATCACCTTTGAAAAAAACGAATTGGGTTATCTGGTCTCTCCTCTGGTGGTTTCTGAACTTTCCAAATTTGAATCAGAATTTGTCAAGCCCTTAAATCACAAGTATGATACCGACCCTCCCGCAAAAAGAGGCGCCAATAATACCATCGAGATCTTGGACCAAAAAAATGCCATCGATACTTTGGCTCCTCCCAAAGTTCAAGACCCAGAAAAACCAGACGAAACAAAAGTGGTCGAACCAGAAAAGACCCAAGAAAAATCTATCAAGGGCTCCATTATCCCTGAAATAATTCCCCCTCCAAACACCACAAATATAGATGCAACAGAAGACCTTTTGCAAACTGCCATGGATGACAGAAAAAAACAAAAAACAGATACAAAATCTGAATCCAAAACTGATTCAAAAACAGAAACAAAGGCAGATCCAAAGTCCGAGGCCATAGAAAAATCGGCTAAAGGTAAGACTGAAAAACAGAAAATCACAACTAAAAACGGGAAGAAAAGAATCCAGCCGTTATTAATTTCCAATGGAGGTGCAAGCTCCAAAGGTGATTCCAAAGGTGATTCAGCCACCAGTACCAAGATCGCCTCCTCCAGCCTGGCTCGTATGCTTATGGAATTTGATAAACCTTCATACTCTGTATCGGAAGATTTCTACAAGGAAAATAAGCGTTTAAAGAGTCAAGAGGAAGGACCTTCTAAAAAGTTTAAACGTGAACTTGAACCGATCAAATTCATTGGCTCCCCCATTTTTAACCCCAGTATCTCATTTGCAAAAGTAAGACTTTCGGTTCCTAAAGTTAGACTTGGATTTCAATTGGCCAGCAAATCTGAACAAGAACCGTTCATTTTAGATATCAAAAATGGTGCAGGGAATGAAACAAAACCTTCGAGAATTACCTACTTTAAGAAGGATAAACAGATATGGACCGATTTCATACCTCGGTATATACATTTGGCTACAGAAGGTACGTTATTCTGGGCTTTGAGTACCTCAGATGGACAAATTTTGACCTATTCCCATGCCTCAGGAAAACGTCTTTTACCTCCAATAGTTCTTGGCTCGCCCATTTCGTTCCTCGAAAGTCATTCCAATTTTCTTATGGCTGTCACTTCGGTAGGGGAGTTATTTGTGTGGAATCTTGAACAGAAAAAAATTGAAATGACGGCAAACTTGGCCCCACTTTTGGAATTAAGCAACAAATATCAAGAAGATGGGTTGTCAAAGTCGGACAACATCACCATGTGTGCGATTACTTCATTGGGGATCCCATTGGTCACGTTGTCAAACGGATCTGGATATTTATTCAATAAAGATTTAGGGATCTGGCAAACAATTACCGAATCATGGTGGTCTTTTGGTTCCCATTTCTGGGATAGTAGTGAAGAAAATGGAAAAGAAAAGTCGTCGATCTTTGGCGAAGAAACCTCAATCATCGAACTACTTGAACACAAGACCAATGAAGAAATCATCCGGAAAACCAGAACTGGAAGAGGTAAGTACTTTAATAAGATCTCCAAGAACATGATCATGAAGGAAGGGTTTGAAAACTTGGAAAATACTATTTCCATCAGTCACCTAGAGAACAAGATTCTTTGTTGCGAATTATTGGCCGAAAATAAGGATTTCCATAAACATTTCATCACCTATACCAAGCGAATTTGTGAATTGGGATTCAAGGCCAAACTTTTCGAGGTATGCAATTTTTTACTTGGGCCACAGCTCGAAGATGACGAAGAAGTCGGAGATTGGGACCCTCAAGTTTGTGGTTGGAAAAAGCACGAATTGTTGAAGGAGGTGATATTGACCAGTGCTCAGAATAGGGATTCTCAAAGAATCTTGATCCATTTCGCAAATAAGATCGGCTTGGTGACAGAATAGATGGACCCAGGAGCTTCTGCGGTGATTTCTTCGATCTATTTATATGTATTATTAACGAACATAGTTACGATGCTTTTAGTTTATAGGCTATTACTGTCTGCTGAAAATAAAGGTTATTTTTTAGGTTGAATTAGATTGAAATTTGTAATTAATTCTATTATCCTTTCATCTAGTGCTCACCGGCTGGGGGTTTTCGGAGTCTATTTCGGTAACTATTTACATATGTTAATCACTAATCACAGTGGTCATAATGGTCCATTATAATTTGCAGGTTATAACTTTTGGATTACAATTTGTAGGTATTTGTATTATCCCATCCTTTACCCTTCATCATGCCCCCAATGGGCCCCTGCTCATCCACGGCTCTTTCCTTTGGTCCAGCAACATAATCCACGTACCCATCGGGTCCGCATACTATTGCCAATGCTGACGGGGTCTTAGGCTGCTGTGAGGTCACAATTGCCTGTTGAATGGCGCTGTCGTACCGAGCAACATGCTCATCTGCCACTGTAGATTGCGAGTCGTTGGCACTGCTGGATCCATCACCATCGAGAACACTCATTCTCAATTTTAACGACTCTTCTGGGGACAATTGCTGTTGTTCCTTTCTCATAGGACTGACATAGTTGGACTCGGCTGCTTTGGGAACATCCTTAGCCGATAATTTTGTCTTTGGAGTTGTGTCATAATGAGTGATGAGTTGGAGTCTGTCTAGTTTTTCCAAAAAGAACATAAACCTTTCTAAAGGCTTTAGTTCGCCGGGTTTCTGAGCAGAATAATGGATGGTCACAAACCCTCGGTATGGATTTCTCGAGAGTAGAAGCTGTAACGCAGGAGCTATACCCGTTCCTGCGGCATAGAACGTGAGGTTATCAAATTGGGGTAATTTGTTAACAGAGATGATCTTCTCCAATAAACTTTCTGGTTCTACTTTCGAAGGCAAGTCTCTAAAGATTGGTCTTTGATGGTACTGTTTCAAGGGATGGTAAGGGAGCTTGAACTCGACGTGGGGGCCCCGCAACTCGATCTCGTCGCCCACCTTCTTATTGGTAATATATCTGCTCACCTCACCATCTCCATATCTCTTGATATAAAGACACATGACACCTTGTTTATCGTAATCCTGAGCATCGTCGTTGATAACCTTCAAAAGAGGCTTCCTTTCCCCTGAACGGGTGTACTCAGACTTCATGAAATAGAGAGGCAATGGCGTGTATGCCCTTACGACCATGATATCGGGCTGTTTCACGTCCACCGACCAAATACGGTCTCCGTTCCAAATCGACTTCTTCTCGTAGTTATTGTAGTAGCTGTACTGCCACTTGTTAAACTTAGGGTGGATTTCGATCAAGTAATGGTCGTCATCGATGGCCTCTTTGTGCGTAATGATAAATTTGTGGAACCCATTGGGATCCAATAATTCGTTACTATCGGCACCTTTTTCGGGAGCATAGAACCACACCTTCACTGTGTATGCGCCCCACACCACTGCCACGACAGTGAGGATTTTGGGAATGTACCTGGTCCATCTCCCCACGGTTTTGGGCTTTTCTACACTGCTATTGAACTTGTCTTGGTTGGGCAACCCAGGATACTCGAAGCTGACACGATCGTGTTTGATCTTGGGAATGTATGGCTTATTGGACTTGTGGAGAAGCTTCTCTATGCCGGTATTCTCCATGGGGGCCGGGGCCGACGAGGAAGACGTTGATTTGATGTTGAATCCACTTACCTCATCGTTTTGCTTGGATGCGGGAGTATTGTCTTTAGAAGTCCGAGATTTGTCATCAGACTTGGACGAGTTGAAGCGGACAATCGTGCGTACATGGGCTCGTGTGGCTGGCAAGAGCCACCTTCTGGAACTAAGCATACCAGGGTGTTGATGGTGGTTAATGGTTTTGCAATAATAATCTCACTGAGTGTCTTGTCACGTGAAAATGACCATTCTCTGTCGGTATACTTGAAGGTAACAGAGATAGCTGAAACGGATGTTTTTTTTGCTTCTTAAGTCTGGTAATCTGCATTGAATACGTTGGGTTTTGATTTTAGGGTTCTCTAATGAATATATAATAATTACAAAAAATTTGATATATCAGTATCTTTCAATAGAAGAACTCACAAGTAGAAGAGGTCAATTTTTATGATTCTGATATAAAGATATCTACTGAGTACTTTATTACTACAAAAGGTATGGGGTCTCATTAGTTACATCAAAAAAACCTATATAATTTCCACTGTTTGGGATTCAAGCTTGGGTGACCCGTTTCTCCCAGTCGAGCTCATCTAATGGCTGCAAGAGTTGGGTTTTGTGTGTTTTTTGGTCATGTAGTCGTTGAACTTATCCATAGCATTGACATCAAGTTTGTCAGTTATCATTTTTTGCAAAATATAAAGGGTTAATTCTGTTTTGTCCACAGTTGAAGTAAGAGAACTTACACGCATTTTTAATGGCACATATGTTTTGGGGTTCAAGAGACACCCTTGCTCACACATGTCCAAAAATAGTTCAAGGTCAAGTTCGAGGATTATAGTATATTCGAAATTGGTCATAATTGCAAACCGTGTCTTCGAATCTAACATGCAAGAAACAATATGGGCTTTTTCCGATTGGAAATTATCCTTCATAAAGAATTCAGCTAGCTCGTCATCGGTCTTATCGTGGATACCAAAGTCCAACTCGCCAATTCCTTTGACAAATAGTGTACCCCGGGGTTTTCCATCAATAATAAATGTAGACGTTGGGTAGCACCCAGATGAACTATAGAGGACTGAATCAGCCAGTTCATTGCGTATTTGGATTTCCGTTCCTGTGATTTCCTCAAGTTGTTTACATAAGGGCCCCAAAAATTTCTCAAGATAATACCCGGTGTAGTTCGGTCCACTGAGGGCTTCTAGCATAAGTTTTTGAAAGCCTATGTTAGGCGTATCTTGGAAATTCCAATTCATAGCGACAAACACTGATTGAATAAAATGCTAATTTTAAGAACAATATTTTCAGTCCCAAAATTATGATACTATGAAACTAGGAAGGTACGATAGCCTGCTTAAGTACTGTTTTAGTTGTGGACCCCTTTAATATTACGAACATTTCTTGGAAAGCCAAATCTTACTGAATGTGGCAAATCTGACAGGTCAATATAGCTGACATGTAGACTTGTAAAAATCACCAGATATAAATGGAGATCAACCACACTTCTCAAAAAATATAGGGTAAAAAATATTTTAGTTTATCTAAAGCAACACATATCTTGGTATAGTAAGTAGATCCTATTGTGAACACAAAACAGTTACTGAGTGCTTTTTTTTTCACACCTTGAAGATAGGGATAGTCACCCACAAAGCTTTTTTGCTTTTTATCAATGTGGGAATAAGCTAGTTGTTGGAGTAACACTGAAATATAAGTGCCAAGGACTGACCAGTGTGGAGCATGCAGATTTAGAGAAAATATTATCTCAGTTCAAGCAGCTTCTATTGTGGAGAAGTGACGAGTAATAGAAATTCTCAGCTACCTATAGGTGCATGCAATTCATGTGTGGGTAATGACAAAAATAGTCATAGCCTCCTGCCAAGGCGAATTTGATCGAATCGTCACTTTCACTTAGAATGCCGAGTGATACGTACCTGGATATTGCATGTTCGTCATTGTAACTATATAGAACTGTTAATGTTGAATCTCGGATCAACTTTTGGCCATTATCCGAATGATCTAATTAGAAACTTTTAAGACTTGAGGCAAATCAATACTAAGTTGTATATAATATTCTTTTTTTCTGACCTTAACTGGAAGTGAACTCACCGAATTTAATTTGAAGACGATACCACCAGATTCTGACCCATCCTTCTGCTCTAAATATTTCAGTAACTTCGTAAAGAACCAAGTGTTCTATCTAGAAAATATTTAAGATGGAAAATTAATACTACCAGACAATTCGAATTTCTTCTCGCTATCTTGAATCTATAAGTGGGATTCAGTATATCTGTCCAAAATATACTTGGTAACATAGGACACTTTGTATAAAATATTGATGCATTAGCAACTTTATAATGCCACTAAGGATCCCCTGTTAATTACTGGATGCCACAAATTAAACATCTGTCACGTAGACTTCTATTAGGGCAGTTGGATGTAATCTTGAATATGAATAAGGCAACCATAGGATTGTGTGAAAAATAACTTGGACAAACAGTTACACGGGTTTATGGGAGTTTAAAAGCAATCTTCTTCATACAAAAATAAGAGCCTTTTGAGGTCAATCTCACAAAGAAAGTACGTATAAAATTAGCAAAGCTTGCAAACCAATACTCATTTGTGCTAATATGGTGAGTGGAAAGAGGTTTGATTGACTAGTAGAACTCTGCAAGGGTATCCTTTAAGAACAGTAGCTGTTAGGCAAGATATGCTACTATCATGATCATCATCGGATTTGGGCTACCAGATTCTTTAGTTGGAATAGTACTCCTTTTCTTTGCGGGTATTGGGAATATAGCACCCTCAAGATATGTTTTCAACAGATTTCAGCAAAGGTCTCTTTGCTCAAGGTAACTTTCAGGAGGAGTATGTTGAGTATATGAGAAAATAGTGATTCTTACGAGGAGATCAAAGTGGAAGCAAACTAATAAATAAGTTATAGCAAGTCGATTTGACCTCCATTTATACTTTTTAGGCCCTCATTTATGTAACTTTTTTTGCAGTATTTTGTAGTATTTTGCAACATTTTTGAAGAATTTTTGCAACATTTTTGCAGCAATTTCACCAATATTAACCGTCTGTTAACTATATCACCGTTTGGTAACTATATCAAAAAAAAGAAAAATTAGGGCCTGAATCAATACCTATACTTAGACAGAAATTGCTTGACACCAACAGTATAAAACAAGATCCACAATAAACCCTCAACAATATACAATGATATATGGCCAAACAGTAGTATCATAATATATAGAAGCTAGATCTAAATAAAATGTACATGGAAATCTGGAAACCTGTACATTCTTATGAACTTCACTAAAATACTTCAGGCTATTCTACAGATTTCTTGTGTGAACATATTCGTTAGTAGAAATCTTACTGTGTCATAAGCTTGAAACAGTCAATGACTAGTGATTGGAAATTAAAAGAGAAAGTAGATATCACTGTGGGTTGAAAGCATCTTATGAAGTGGACATTTTTATCCATTTCAAACTGATTTATTGAAACTAGCGGAATTATTGCAATATTTCTCTCATCTTTTTCGAGTCCTTTTGAGAAACCCCAATTTTTTTGAACCCATATCTGGCTTCGATAGACCCAGTAATACGACACTTGGCTGCTCTTTGCCCCTCCCGACATCCCTACTACTGAACCAAGTAAGAATCAACTAATTCATGATGGTATACGTCACGTGACACATCACCGCCACCTTAAGTATCTAGCATTCAATATATCTAGTACCCAAGATGGTCAAACTCTTGAAATCGATAAAGGCACACCTGGACAAAGCATGGAGCGTCAGTTCCCACTCCACGCTTCCCCTCTTGGTGACGGCGTCTACCGATAAAACCTCCAAGGTATATAAATTGTCTGCTAGCCACAATTTTCCCCTTATATCTGAACTTGAAGACACTCACAAGAGATCGATAAGGACGGTATCGTTCAAGCCATCGCTCGGGGGAACCGAGGGGTTCTTGGACCTCCCTGCTCTAGCCGCCGGGTCGTTTGATTCTACGATTTCCATCTGGGGAATTGATGAGCCCAGTAATGAATATGATGATGAGGAATTATTGGCTCAACAACAGCACATTTTGACCAGTCCCAACAACGAATGGAACTTGATGGCGATTATTGAAGGCCACGAGAACGAAATCAAGTCGGTTGAATGGAACCATACTGGAAATTTACTAGCTTCGTGCTCCAGAGACAAAACGGTATGGATTTGGGAGACTGATCCCGAGACCTTGGAAGAATTCGAGTGTATTTCAGTGTTGAACGACCACCAGCATGATATTAAGAATGTCGCCTGGCACCCTAACCAAAACCTATTGGCCAGTTCGTCGTATGATGATACCATTCGGTTATACAAGCAGGATCAACACGACGACGACTGGACCTGTGTTGGGGTATTGAATGGCCATGAAGGCAGTGTGTGGAGCTCACGCTTCGAGGATGGGGCCAGCCCCAATGCTACCAAGAACAAAATCAGATTGGTGTCTGGAAGTGATGATTTAAGTGTGAGAATATGGAGCTCCATCGATAATCAGCAACAGTCGCAACAAGGTTTACCCAGCTCCATAAAACACGAATCGGAAATGGTATGGGAGCTTGAAACCATACTTCCTGCTGTCCACAAGTATCCGGTGTACTCGGTAGCATGGTCGAAAAAGACGGGGAAAATTGCCAGCGTAGGTTCCGATGGGAAGTTGGTGGTTTACGCCGAGAAGCTGGGACAATGGTCCATAGAGAGCGTGGTGGAATCGGCACACGGGGTGTTTGAGGTCAATTGTGTGATCTGGGCAACCTTGGACGACCAAAGAGAGGTCTTGGTGACTGCAGGAGATGATGGGTGCATCAACGTATGGGAAGCTGAGCAATAGAGATGTTGCGAAGACTCCAGCTTCCTATACCGATTCGAAAAGAACGGAAATAAAATAGCCAGCAAGAGTTTATGGCACCTTGTGTGCCCGTTTACGGGTTTGTGTATAGAAACTAATTGCGCCAGTCAATTATAGACTAATATCATAGAAATAGAGTGTAATCAGGACCAAAAGAAGACGGTAGGTGAGAGTAGGCTCTAGAAAATGACCCCCACCACAATTATAAACGCTACTATCCCCACCAATATCACCAAACAACAGAACATTCTACCGCCCGATCTTCGCTGGTACCGTTCTGCTTGACGTAACTCATGGGAGGCGTTGCGGACGTCGTTATCGTAGTTGAACAAATTGTTTTCTATACTATCGATTTGGAATTGTTGTTCATTTATAATGGACGATAAGTTTTCAAAGATATCGTTGATTTCCATGGTGTCCTGTTGGATCTGGTGGATTTCACGCTCCCGCTCCTGGATAAGCAAGGTCTGTTGCTCCAACTCCTCGGCATTAATGGGCTCGTATGTGATCTGCACCTGCTGTTGTGATTGTAGTTGGTGCAGTTGTGGATCCGACAAGTCCGGATTTGTTGAGTCTTCTGGAACCCCCCTGGTGATGTTCAAGGTCTCGTACTTTCTCTGGCACCCCTTAAAGTTGTTCAAGCTGTCTTTGGTGAGCTTGATAAGGATCGATTCCTTTTGCTTAAAGAAATTCAACACCTCCACATCTTCATGGTCGGACTCCAAGGTCACGATGTATGAGTTCAACGATTTGAGCGTCTGGTTGAGGCTCTTGAAGTTGGTGGTGATTTTATTGAAGCTCTTGGTCACGTTCTCCAACAACTCGGAGTTGGATGTATCTGATTCTAGTTCTGCCACCGACTGTTTAGCAGCCACAAGGAGAGTCTGGTTGATGAAGGCAAGCTGGTTATCTATGGAAGTTGAGAGCGAGTCGAACTCGGGGTAGTCGTTGTACCGGTTGGATACATTGGTGGATGCTCTTTCGAGGTCATCGCCAAACGTGTTGAAAGACATGGTAACAGATTAGATAATTAGTGATGAAAGTGTGTCATGTGATGTCATAACTGGCCTGGTAAAGAGGGTTGCGCTGGCCAGTATAGTGTCATGACAATTAATGAAAAACCGCGAGTCCTGCCATCCAGAGTATAAGTTTACAGTGATTATATAAAGGTATTTTGGGGGGTACTAACCTAGAGGTCCTAATAGATGGAATTATCTGGAAAAAATTGGTGAAATTTGGTGAAAAATTGGTGGTTTTTTAATAATATTTGATAAAATTGTTAATTGATAAATATATATATAACGACCTCTGGGGGTAGAAACCTAGAGGTCCTAGTAGAGAGAATTATCTGGAAAAGAATGGTAAATTTTAGTGAAAAAATGGTTGTTTTTTTTTTGATAAAATTTGATAAAAGTGTTAAATTGATAAATAAATATATATTTATTTATTTGTTTAATATTACAAATATAATATTATTGACACAACCGAAAAATATAGAATTAACAAGAACCAGCAAACGTCACAGATAATAATTTTGGGTTTTTTCGTATGAGGTACGACTGTCTTAGTATGTTTCTTTTTCTATTCCCTACATTGAACTTGTTATATTATTGTTTACACTATTATAACGATTGTACCCAGATTTTGAAATTTTGAAAGAAACTAGGACGCAACTCACGTTGTCCCTGGCCAAGAAATTCATAGTATTAATTAGTGCCTAAAATTTGGCTGCAATTTTAGATTTGGAAAACCACCAATAGATAATAAGATGGAAATATTACCTAAATAAATTGGGGGACCAATTCATAGCTGTACGATTTCCGAAGAAAGATCTTATGAATTTCTCTCTTTTTGATATACTAGAATCAAGAAATAGAAATCACTACTTCGTTGTACCAGAACAAAATTGAATAAAATAAAATTGTGGATGAATAAAGACAAGACAAGAACAAGACAAGATGTAAGATAATAGAGGGCCCATTAAATATGACCGATTTTCTTAGTGCCATTTTCTTTGGAGATACATTTGGATCCATTGGATCAGTTTGCCAAATCAAATTTACTATCAAGAGACATCTCTAAATCATGAATCTATATTTAAATATACACCACCCCCAAACACAAGGCTGGGGATAATACTCCTCAAATACCCAAATGGGATACTATAAGTCGTTCTATAAGCTCTATACTTCTTCTTCACTAAGGAACTTTTCACAGTCCAAAGCAGCCATACAACCGGTACCGGCAGAAGTGATGGCTTGTCTGTATCTCTTGTCTTGAACATCACCAGCAGCGAAAACACCAGGAACAGAAGTTTCGGCAGTGCCTGGGTTGGTGAGAATGTAACCTTGGTCGTCGGTCTTCAAGTATTGGGAAAACACTTGAGTGGCAGGAATGTGACCGATGGCATAGAACAAACCGTTGACGGGCAATTCGGAGTCAGTCTTGGTCTTGTTGTTGTAGATGTCCAAGGATTGCAACAATTTGCCGTCACCCTTGGCGGCCTTGGCCTCGGTGTTCCACAAGATCTCCAACTTGTCGTTGTTCTTGACTCTCTTTTGCATGATGGTGGAAGCTCTCAAAACATCTCTTCTGACCAATAAGTAAACCTTGGAAGCGTACTTGGTCAAGAACAAAGCTTCTTCACAAGCAGAGTCACCACCTCCAACAACAGCCAAAGCCTTGTTTCTGAAAATAGGAACTGCACCATCACAGACAGCACAGGCAGAGATACCTTGTTGCCAGTAAGTTTCTTCACCAGGAAGGTGCATTCTCTTGGCAGAGGCACCGGTGGCAATGACCACGGCGTCAGTAGTGATTGGTTCAGCGTCTTCATTCCATTCAGTCCACAACTTGAATGGTCTGGATGACAAATCGACCTTGGAGATGGTTTCAGAAATGATGTTGGTACCAAATCTGACGGATTGTTCCTTCATTTGGTCCATTAAAGTGGTACCATTAATCCCTTGAGGGAATCCAGGGAAGTTTTCGATATCGGTGGTGGTGGTCAATTGTCCTCCAGCAGCAATACCATTAGCCAATAAACCTTCGTACAAGGTGGTGGGGATTTCCGCTCTGGTCAAATAAATGGCGGCAGTATGGGCAGCTGGTCCGGAACCAACAATAGTAACTCTATGATGAACCATTCTGGATAAGATATGTGTATAAGAATGAGATTTAATGAAAAGGTTTAAATTATTGAACATACGAAAATGAGAAGAAATTGACGCTATTTATATGAAAATGGTGGAAAAAGTTGGGTGCAGTAGTGATTATTAAATTGAGTGGTGATCTAGACTTGTGTAATGTAAGCGAAAAAGACCATCACACAAGAGGGGCCAATTGAGGGGGATCCAACGACAAAAGAAGGAAAAAGAAATTTCCCCTACAATCCCCGAAGTAATCGACTACAATCAGTTCAAGGTTTAGGTGGGGGAACAGGGCATGGTGGGTGGAGGGACAGGATGGATGGTGTGGCAGGTAGGCCAAAGACTGCTCACGTGCGTCCTACCTTGGTAGAGGTGGGTGTAGTCATATTCACATGATGTGTAAGCTGCGACATCTAGGCCAAAGCCCGCGCCTGTGCTAACAGGATGTTTGCCTATGCTGATTAGGTGACTATATGACAAATGGCAGTGGCTAGGCAAGCAATATAGACAAATGACAGACAAATGACAGACAAATGACAAACAAATGACAAACTACATCACCCAAAGTGTCTACTGTCGGGCATCAGCTGTCTGATATGGACAGCCTCTACAATGGGTGCAAATATTCAGCTTTTGTTGCTGGATACTGAAGGAGCGTTGCCCAGGAACCCGGCACGTTGTGGGGCCCTCCAAGCTCATAGTCTACTATAGTCTACTGCTGGAGTTAGTGAGCCACTACCAGTGGGTAAACTGAAATATTAGCTTTTATGTACCAAGGCACCTGGACATCCAGGTTATCTATTTTTTATGTGGGCCAGCTTGTAGCCGAACACTCCATCAATGTGGCCATAAGTCTGGACAATTACATCCTGTAATGTTGTGGGGGGTGTTCCAGCCATTTTGCGGCCAGCTCCTCCAGCACACTGTGTCACCTCTCGACCACGACCCATGGAGCACGGCTACAACTGGCCACCATCTTTTTCATCTTTTTGATCTTTTGCGGATCGGAATTCGGCTAGCACAGGTGCGACATCTCACCAATCTGTCAACTGTCACCACTGGTGGATCCAGGCCCATATATGCAGAATTAATAATGCTCAAGTCATCTTATCGAACAAACCCTTTTAATGACACCCTTAGTCAGCCTGCAGAGAAGAACAAATGGCTGGAAAGATAATGGAAGAAAAAAGGCCATGGTTTCCCCTGCTGAATTAGCAGTGACAATCAGCTGTTTCCACCACACTTAGCCCAAAAGCCCAAACTATGGTCTGGGGTTACACATGGACCTCGGGATTCTGGGCCCATCAGTAAAATGTTCGGTGCACCGTTATTTGTCACCATACACCACAAAGCCGGCCTTCGTTGTCTTCTTGCAAAGTTATCTACCACAAGCCTCTGCCACAAGCCACAAGCCACAATCCTCACCTCTTTCAAACTCATCGTCATCCTCATCCTCATCCTCATCCTCATCCTCATCCTCAACACTCAACACTCAACCTTGTCCCAAAATCACGAGTCTCCCAGATAACTGCCATTGGCTGGCTTGTGTGTTTGCTCTAGAATAAACTCCCTCACCACCCTACTCCTCTTAAACTCCGGATTCAACAAGATGTTGCTCAAAAACCACTGCAATCCTCTTCTTCTCTCCTCCAACCACCTACTAGACATCGTCAATCTCTCTAAACTGAACGAATTCTTAGGTGGCAACTCGGGAATGCTACACCCACGACCAGAATACTCCTGCCGCAACCGCTGCTGGAACATTTCCAAATCCAGGTACCGCTTGTAGATCACAATTGACGTGTAATCGGAGTCATCCAAGATAATCTTGATGGTCCACACCGTAAACGATGGACCTCCTTGGCCCTCCACAATATGATAGTCCCCCACCATCACGTTGGTGATGTGGGTGGGTGGTCCAGCAAGCGCATCTGGGTCCGCCTCACTGTGGAGCTCGATCGGCACCGGTAGCACCTTGTTTAGCTGGGTCAATGTGTCTCTGCGTGCCATGATGGTGATGCTGGTAACGAACCGGTGATGACTACTAATAGGTCCGGTCACGTGTGTGGTCACGTGACTCTCCTTCCTATATCCCCATCTCCACCGCCTGTTCAACTCCACCAACAGGGATGGATCCTCTCAAGAACAAGTACACGTACTTCCAGCGGCTCCGGCACCAGTGGCAGGCTCGCCGGGACATTCCCTTCCGCAAAAAGTTCTTTGTGGGCTACGATCTACATGGAAATACCTATTGGGAGTTCACCATAGATGGTAACATGCAAAGATTAAGAAGAAAATTGGAGCCCTACCAGATGTTGTTGTTCCAGGCCGACTACTTCAAGAACGTTCCACCCCAATGGCAACAGTGGCTCAGAAGAACTAGAAACACTCCTCCCTCGCTTGAGGAATTAATTAATGACCAGATCCGCCAGCAAAAGATGAAGATCTTGGCCCAGAACGCCGATGAAAAATGGATCAATGAGAAGCTTCGCCTTGAGGCAGAGAACAACTTGAAGTTGCAGACGGAGCTCGACCGTGTGGAGCGTGAGAAACAAGAGTTTCATCAGAAATCAACCGCATCGCTTCACCAAAGCCAAAGCCATCAAGACTCTCCACAGCAAGTTACCACTAATCCATGGAAACAGGCCGACGAATCCAAAAATGAGGTTCCCGTGGGATCATGGAATGAAGCAGCAAATCAGAGTGACGCTCCAGATCCATGGAAACTGGCTGACGAGTCCAAGGACCAAGATCCAATCAACTCGTGGAACCCAGCATCAGAACAGCCCGATCCTTGGAAACAAGCTGATGAGTCCAAGGACCAAGATCCCATTGCCCCTGCTACTTTGAAGCCAAGAAAGTAGTCTATTTAATTGCATATATTGCCTGTACATATAGTCATTAACGATAATAATTGTTTTAAACCAACATCCTAGGTTTACAATCAACTTTTGATCCACTTCAACTAAGTAGATGAAGTGCTGGTACACGAGAACAACTGGGTTTAATCGATATCTTCGCCACCACCGCTATTAAATGGAGTGAATGAAGCCTGTCTTAAGATTGAAGGGAACCTGGTTTCCTTTGTAGACAATTTGTTCAAAAAAACCTTGATGAGCTCGTCACTGTAATTTTCCAATAATTCTCTGGTATCTATTTGGGAATGTTTGGTAGTTTCAGTCTTAAAGGTCAGAGTTTCTTCTAATAGAGTCCTTTTAGGAGTAACTGCTTTTTCATCCTCAAGTAAACTGGTTATTGCAGCCAATTTAGCTCTGATTTGGGCTTTGCTATCCGGTGGGATGATGTCTTTTTTCTTTGAAATCATTTCCTCAATAGAAGATAACTCAGTTAGCATCTGGTCTCCAAGATCAACCTCACTGGCACATGAAGAATTGACCGATATATCCTTAGATGAACTGGATAATCTTTCTTTTGGTGCCTTCTCTTTGGTTGGCGATGGAGTCCCATCCAAAAGAACATGTGGCTTTGATCTCATGGTTGAAAAGTCCATCAGACTCCGTTTACTTGGAGAACGTATTGGTGATGCTGGTCTTGAAGGCAGGGTATCCCTTATTCTCGATGGTTTAGAAGGCAGCAACGTTGGTCTACTAATATTTATAGGTCTCACAGGACTGGTGCTTCTATTTGAATCCGATGATCGTTTGGATTCCATTCTCTTGAGAGTAGCGGAAGTGAGTCGTGGTGAGGTTGGTGGTTGTGGTCTCTCGTCTTCTTCATTTTTTTGTGGTTTTGATATTTCTACCGGTTTCATTTTTTGAATTGTCGGAAGTATTTTTCTAGTAACACTCGAGTACATTGGGATGGCGTCTTCTTCCTTTTCAATAAACAGGTTAGATACTTGCTCGCAAATCTGGTTTTCTTGTAATTTCCAATTTAACAAACATCCATCTGCGCCAACCGATATTAATTCATTATCGTTTTTAATGATTAAGTTAAGAATGCTTTCCAGATGACCCCAAACCACACTTAATTGTTTTCCTGTAGTATAGTTAAATATCCTTAACGATTTGTCAGAAGAAGAAACTATTATCAAATTTTTCAATACAATGAAATTTTCCACTAGTAGACTTTCATTGATTTTATCATTGACCAACTTCAATGTTCTTTTAAGAGCGAAAGAATCACTTATTTTGTATATGGATATGAGCTTATCGTTAGTTGATACTATCAACTCATCGTTCACTACTTTCATAGCCAACGGAGTGGATTTTGCAGTGATGATCTTATCCTGCAAGATCTTCACCTCGTCATCCTTTTCTTCTATAGTATGAATTGATATGGTTCGGTCCGTAGAGCACACATAGAGTCTCCCATCTTGATACTGCACTCTCAATAAATTCCCATTATGGAGAGGTATGGTCTGAAGTATATCGAAATTATCCTCACCAATCTTAGAATAGAATAATTGGATCATTCTGTCTCGAGAAATGCTGGATATTAATTGGAATGAATCTAGTTTGAAGTAAATAATTTCATTGATGGTGGAGGAGTGGGCCTTTGTTTGGTAGATTAATTTTCCATCGTTATGTGATTTTTTGACGTAAATATTTCCATATTTATCGCCACAAATAAATAAATTAGAAGTATACTCAATTGCACTTAATGCATTAGGTATCACTTCGTTGGTGGCTATAGGGAAGCTGATAAAGGTTTGGTCTTCGTCCAATTTCTTGACGTCTCCTTCTCTTGAAAAAACAAGAATATCGCCCAGAAAACACTTTTCTATCCCAGCCATGTTTTTCATCAACGGTTTTATCAATTTAGTCGATTGGTTATTTCTCTTATCGAAAATATTGATATTTTCTTCATCGGTTAAATAGACAATAAAGTCCAGAGTAAAGTTTGCTAATTTAACAATCTCTTCCGGATCTGAGACCTTTTTGATTTTTTCAATGGGTTCTCGGGAAGGACTTCTCAATAGTTCGCTAGGAGACTTTTTGATTTCATGTTGAGAGGGCTTCAATGTCGATATTGGGATTTGTGTGAGACGGGTATGGGAGCCTAACCAAAGGTGCTCAGATTCGTAATCCACTAGTAAAGTTGTGAATTCGGCTAATGGGACCTCGAGATTCACAAGATTAAAGGTATCTGAACCAAGTTTTAATAGTAAAAGGTTATTTGAAGCGGTGACGATCAATAATTCGTCGCCATTCAACATACTAGCGTTGATAAAGTTGTGATTTATGAGCTTTCCCAAAACAACATTTTTACCTTTCAACACATTGGGCTTTTGGACGGTAGAACTATCGACATCTTCGATTTTCCAGACCTTGATAATTCTTAAACCCATAGTGATGATGAAATTTTCATGCCACACCACCAGCTTAATGGGAGCGGAGCACTTGTTACTGGAATGCAAATAGGCGGAATTGTGGTTAATTCTCCATATATTGATGTACCCGTCGTTGATAAACCCTAATGAGCATAAGAAGCGAGAATCAGGAGAAAAGGTAACTGAATTGATGCCAAAAGAGTGATCGTAGATCAAAATAATGGGATTGGAGGAAGAATCTGGGGCCAATGAATAGATCAACACTCGTGGCTGGTAGCCAGACTCACCAATGGCTAGATATTTCTTGTTTGGAGAGATGGTAACACAATGGACGCTTCTGACACGATCCTTGAACTTTGACGGAGAGGATGCATCTCCATCAGTTCCTGGGCTAGTGAAATCAAGCTCAGCATTGGCGCTATTGCCAGTAATGACCACAGGAACAGAATTGATGGGAAATCCATAAGCGTCTTTGATGATGTCTGGTTCTTCGATTTCCAAGGCCATATTCAAGTAGGCATTGGGACCAGACGGAGTGGTGGTGATATTGTGGCTGCTATTGGCACAAAAGAACCGCTGGAGCTCTATATGGCCGGTTTCCTTGTTGATCTTACTTACCACGACGCCTCCACTGGCGGTGTAGGCAAGAAGGTCGTCCTGAAGGTGGAATTGGCGGGGTTTTCGGGCACAGTTTCCGGTGATGCGGTCGAGCACAAGCCTGGGGCCTCTGGTTGCCGTGGCACTGGACAATTCTCCCATTTGGCGGCACTTACAACATCTAACGATGGTGATGGGTGGTGGTTTTGGATATGTTGTTTACGGTCTGTGTGCAGGACGCGGTCAGGGTATCAAAAGTGATGAGGTTCAGGTGCTGCAAACGAGACCATCGCAACCATGGCCCAGGAGATCTCGCTTTCGATAGAAGAAACAAACCGGATGAGGGCAAGCCTCGGGTTGAGACCGATTCCGGTGGGCGAAACCGGCGAAGCTTCACCAGCACCGGCACCGGCACCGGGCCCGGCAGCAGAGGCGCCTACCACCACTCGAGCCGAACTCTCGATACAAGAAACCAACCGTCTTAGAGCATCATTAGGATTGAAGCCCATCCCCACACAGCAACCACCACAAGTATCACCGAGCGCGCCAAGCGTACCCCAGCAACAGGACCAAAGCCGTCAAGAAGCGGGGCAGGATGCGAATATCGCACAACGGTTGCAAGCAGCCAAAGAACGGAGTCTTAAGCGGAAGGTCGGTCGAACACTAGCAGAACAAGACCAAGTATCAACAGATGAATGGCTAGCACAGCTTGGGGGACCACGTGAGGCCAAGAGGTCCAAGATCACCAAGAGACCAGCTGCCGGCCATGATTTGTCTGGAGTCAGGATGGGCCATAGTGCCCAACAGCTTGAGGGTGTTGATGGAGCCATCTTCACGTTGAAGGATGCCGGAGTGATGGATGAAGACCCGGAGGAATTGACTAATGCCGAGTTGGTACGACAGAACAAATTGGACCGAGACCTTAAGGAGAAGAAGAAGGCTGACCACATCAAGTTCAACGGCAGAAGCTACAAGTATAACGACGATGACGATGACGATGACGATAACGATAACGATAACAGGACCAGGAACATCGAAGGGCTCGTTGTGACGGGATCGACCATCCAGCTTCCACAGCAGCCACAACAGCCACAAACTAGGCCCGATAAAGTGTTGTTGGGAGAGTTGTTTGAAGAAGACGAGCTGCAAACGGGGTCGAAGCCGGTGAAGATGAAGAAGATGAAAAAGAAGGCCAAGCTGAAACCATCAAGTTCCCGGAGCACCTTCATAGCCCACGATGAGGTGGCAATAGGACCAGTCCAATTGGAGAGTTTCGAGGACACAGAGGACGCTGGAGAGTCCGAACTCCACCGCATGATAAGCTCCAAACGTGCTGCTAAGCAGCAACATCGTAGGACACCCGAGCAAATTGCCAACGACATGAATACGGCCAAGAGGTGGGAAATCGAGAACGAAGCCGACACCCAGCTCTATGCCAACAACAACAACAACAACAACAACAACAACAACAACAACCAGATGCTGTTTAACTATACCACTGACTTTTTAACCAGCATCTCGGAAAATGTCCTTGAAAAAGAGCCTACTACAAAAGAGGACACTTCTACGGTAGAAAGTGGCCACAAGCAGCGGGGTGAAATAGAGGATACCCACGCTCCATCAGAGCACGAAGAGCTGCAAGAGCAAGACACTCCCAGCTTCAACCAAGGGCTCGCATCTACACTTAGCTTCCTTAAGTCTAGAAACATCATAGGTGAAAATAATCAACAGCAACAGCGAGAGAGCAGAATGAGAAGAGAAGCGGCACGCGAGGCCGAATTGCTCAAGATCAAGATCTCTATTGAGGAGCGTGTGATCAGAGAAGAGCTTGAAGCCGACAAAACGTTTCTTACTCGTCCCAAGACAGAAAGAGCCGATATTATTGAAAGAGCATTGGACCAAAGATTACGGGACAAAAATATCATCTCCGACGAGCAGCCTGTACGCCATCGTAAGGGCAAGCAGGGAATGGTCCACAATAAGTTCGAGGGGTACAACCCGCAAGTCAAGTTAACCTATAGAGACGACACCGGGGCTGAGTTGGACACCAAGGAAGCGTTCAAATACTTGTCACACCAATTCCACGGCGTAGGGCCAGGCAATGCGAAGATAGACAAGAAGATGAAGAAGGTCCAGGAAGAGAGGCAGGCCAAAGAGACGATATTGTGAGCCATCACAGCCAGAAAAAGAGTACACTAGGAAAGTCGTGAGAGAGTACCCACAGTAACGTTCGAAAACTAGAGCTATTGCTTGATTCGAGAACTGGACGTCTGGGCTAAGGGGGGCTAGCAGTACAACAATAGCTACTGGTGATTTCTTGGCTACAGTTGAGTCCTTGGCTACAGTTGAGTCCTTGGCTATTGGTGATTACTTAGCTATTGGCTGGTTTGAGTCGTTGTGCGATGAACCCGATGCGATGTTCTCGGCTCAATCTCAAACCATCACGCCATAAGCCCCGCGCCCGTCGTCCGCTACTCCATTGGCTGGTTGGTTCACAGGACCGGAGGCCTGGGTCCCCCAGTTGCCCCATCGAATTCTTGTCTTCGCATAGTTCCACGATTCCTTCACTACGTTGCTGATCCCGCACTGTTCTAGACTCTAACTGGACTCACAGCAAAGAACATTCTACGAAGGAAGCCCCCTACCCCGAATGGCCTCCCTGAGTAAAAACCGGTTGACTATTCTCCAAAACCACCCCGCCAAGGTGTCATGTGCTCACACGCCCAGTACTATATAATAATTATTATCAATTTAATCACCGATTCGGTATAGATGGAATCGATAAAAAAAAATTAATTTGCTCATATAACGTAAGCAAAGTAAGCAATTTATTTCACAGCCCGATCTTCCTACTCTGTTCATCAACGACGGTTCACAGCCCCCTTCGTTCCCCCATCACCATGAGTTCAGAGTCTGTGTTCCAGGTGCTGGGTATGACGTGTGGTTCATGCTCGGCATCCATTACCTCCAAGCTCCAATCTCTACCAGGAGTCATGACAGCTAACGTCTCATTACTTACCGAAGAAGCCAAGATTACCCACGACGGGCTGGTGACCAATGAAACCATCCAGACCGCCATCGAAGACGCTGGCTTCGACGCTGCTCTTATCAAAACGAACTCGCCCATGATCGAGACTCGTGTCACCATCAAAGGGATGACTTGTGGGGCTTGTTCTGCTTCGATCACTGAGACCTTACGGGGTTTGCCTGGGGTGGTGGAGGCGTCGGTGTCATTGGTGACCGAGTCTGGACTCATCAAACACACCGGTGCTGTCACCACCGACCAAATTGTTACCGCTGTGGAAGATTGTGGGTTTGACATCACCATCGACTCTTCGTCCCCAGAAAAATCCGGGGTTTCTACCGTGCTTTCTGTCAAGGGCATGACCTGTGGCTCGTGCCTGGCCTCCATCACCGAGGCTCTTCGAGCTAACGTCCATATCACCGATGCCTCCGTGTCTCTTATCACCCAAGAGGCCCGTGTCCACCACACCATCCAAATATCTCCCGAGCAAATCTCTCAGATTATCGAAGATGCCGGCTTCGACGCCACCGTCCTCCGCTCTGGCTCTTTCCTGGACCAGCAGGAGGAAGAAATCGTCAAATTGGAGATATCTGGCTTGGAACTTCTCTCCGACCTCTCCTCTATCCAGTATAACATGGAAGCTTATCTCCAGAGCTCGGAGGGTGTGACTAATTTCGAGTTCTTGATCAATACCTCCGGTGAAACTGACGATGACCACGACCCCGATATCAACACTCTTACCATCGAGTTCAACTCTGAAGTCCTTGGTGTGAGAGATTTGTTGGATGGTTTAAATTCCATAGCTCCTGACCTTGGCTTCACCATCATAAACTCCGTCGACCAATCGGCTGCGGCCCAGCTTAAAATCTTATCGAGAATCAAGGAGATCCAGTACTGGAAACTCAACTTTTTCAAGGCCCTCTTCCTCGGGGTCCCGGTACTATTTTTATCAAATACTCAAGATTCTGAGTTCTGGAAATCCAAATTGATTTTCCCTGGCCTCTATGTGGTGAGTTTGATCCAGTTAATTGTCACTGTCTACATTTATGCCTTTTTGGGTAAACTGTTCATCAAGAAATTCTCCCAATTTATCAGAAACAGAGGTAAAAATGCCACCATGGATGTGTTGGTATGTATTTCCATTTCGGTTTCGTTTTTGTTTTCGCTCTTATCCATCACTGTTAGCGTTTGGAAGGGCCAAACAAAAAGAGCTCCCACATTACTTTTCGATACAGTTTCCATGTTGGTAATCTTTATATCCTTCGGGAAGTGGTTAGAAAATAAGGCCAAAGGAGCTACTTCCACCGCATTATCCAAATTATTATCTTTGACCCCTACCACTTGTACCATTATCAGTGATACTTCCAAGTATGACGAATTTCTTAAGCACCAAAATAATGATGATATGATTGATTTGCCCACAAAAACTATTTCGATTGACTTGATTCAATCTAACGACGTTGCCATCGTTTTGCCTGGGGGGAAAGTGCCTGCTGATGGAGTGATTATTTATGGGCAAAGCGATATCGACGAATCATTGATCACTGGTGAATCACTCCCGGTATTCAAATCAAAAGGTGATAATGTCATCGGAGGATCGATTAATGGACCTAGTCTTATCCATATTAGGGTGGTCAGGTCAGGTAAAAAGTCCCAGCTTCAACAAATCATCAACTTGGTCAAAGAATCTCAGATCAGCAAGGCTCCCAGTCAAGGTTTTGCCGATTATATTGCAGCCAGGTTTGTTCCCATGGTCATTATTTTATCCACATTGACGCTTACTTTCTGGACCATTGTATGTTATGTTATCCATCCATCATCTCTCCCTATGATCTTTAGGAAAGATGACAACGGAAAGTTCTTTGTGTGTTTGAAGTTGGCCATTTCTGTGGTTGTGGTAGCTTGTCCTTGTGCATTGGGTTTGGCTGCTCCTACCGCCATCATGGTGGGTACCGGAGTAGGTGCATCCCATGGAGTTTTGATTAAAGGAGGTGAAATCCTTGAAAATGCCCTGGAAGTCAATATTATCTTATTTGATAAAACCGGAACCATCACTACTGGGCAAATGAGTTTGGCTAAGTATAAGAACACCCTGAAACTCCCCGATAATGACTGGTGGAATCTCGTAGGATCGATAGAATCGTCCTCAGAACATCCCGTTGGAAGGGCTATGGTAAAAGCTTCCAGAGAAAAATTGGGACTTACTTTTGAAGAAGATACTTTCAGCACTCAAATCAGTGAATTCAAGGTTTTGGCTGGTTTGGGAGTTACTGCAAATGTGACTTTGGAAAATGGAAAGACTCATAAAATCGCTATTGGTAATCAAAGAATGATCCAACAAACACACAAACAACTTTTGGATGTGGTTGGTGTCACCGAATCTGTTAATACATTATCACATATAATTGTGGATGATGTTTATGCGGGGTTCATTGAGCTTGAAGATGAGATCAAGGAGAATGCAAAGGCTGTTCTTGATTATATTAGAATTGTCGAAGGATATCAGGTTGGAATGGTAACTGGTGACAATGCTAAGGCAGCAGCTAAAATTGGAAAAGAACTCAACATTCCTCCTTCAAATATATTCAGTGAAATTTCTCCTATTCACAAAGATAAGGTGATTGTGGACCTCAAGAGTCGTCTTGGTGCCAATGTGGGGATTGCATTTGTAGGTGATGGTATCAATGATGCACCAGCCTTGGTTCAAGCTGACATCGGTATGGCCATGAGTTCTGGAACAGATGTTGCTATCGAATCTGCTGATATAGTGTTGATTGGAAGCAGAAATGGTCATTCCGATTTGTCTGGAGTCTTGAATGGATTAAAAATTGCTAATGCTACGTTTAAAAGAGTGAAATTGAATTTCATTTGGGCAGCTGTTTATAACATGGTTATGCTTCCATTTGCTATGGGATGTTTCTTGCCTATGAATCTTATGTTGCCACCTATTTTTGCAGGTGCAGCCATGATGTTGAGTTCTGTTAGTGTTGTATTCAACTCATTGTTATTAAAAAGGTTTAGTTTCCCAGTGATTGAGAAGGGTAACTTGAAATTTGACGTGGAGAGGGAATTGGGAATTGACACTCAGTTTAACTTGAAGAATGGTACTCTTGAAGAGTTTGAAGTGTTAAAGAGAACTGGTAAAAAGAAAGGTATACTGGCTAGATTGAAAAGATTGATGGGACGCCGGCCCGAACATGAGTACGAAATGTTACCCAATTAATCTACAGTAAGTGTATTATCTAAACCTTTATAATTCTTTCAAACAAAAAGTTGTGAAAAGTAGACCGGATATGGTTATTATCGTCATAAGACATCAGCGACGGGGTTGAGACAAAATTGTTTATGTATTTAATTTAGTAGAAAATTTAGTAGAAAAGTTATAGATTTATAATATGAAATTGTCAGTGTCTTAAAAGACCCAGTGAAAAGAGAAGAGAAGTTACATGGAGATTCTATTGTTGGGAACTTCGAACGAAGATCTGCGTTACCCATTTGGAACACAACCATAATAGGTGAGATAGTAACATGCCCACTTGGCAAGTTTAGAGACTGAAATATTGGCAACTCTAGCCTCTTTTGTTCTGCTCAAGAGGAAATTGGAGCTTGATAATTTACCAGTTTGTTCTGCTTAACCTATTTATCACTTATAGGCAGGTTTGTCTGCTTGTCAGTAGTATTAAAACTAAACATCGACGCCAGTTTATCAATATAATTTCACTTGACCTATTAATCCCCAACAATGCAGGTCAAAGCAGTTACATTAGTTGCAGTCGCATCAACAATTTTCGCAGCCAACACCAATGCTGCTATCATTGACCCCTTTGGGATGCCAGCCAACTTTGCCATTGGAACCCATGGGGGTGAGCTGGGCACAGAGTCTACGCTTCATGACAAACGGATGTTCTCTAAAGTCAAAGGCAAAGTATATAAAGCAAAGTCAAAACTCAAATATACCTTTGAAATGATTGAAAAACTCAAGGAGGGAGATGAGGAAGCAACCGAGGAGGTATTGACAACGCTTTTTATCGCACTTAAGGAATCTGGGCTTGTCAATGTCATAATCGAGAAGTCGTTGACGGATCCAGACGTCAGAGAAGGTCTTGTTGATATGACCGCCGACTTGCTCGAGAGAGATGTGATTCCTTACCAGGAGATCTTCACTGCTTTGAAGGATTCTGGACTTGCCATCGAAGTGGTGAGATTCTCTCTTACTGATCCAAGCACTAGACAAGGCACAGTTGAGTTGGTGAAAGAGCTCTTACCTATAAACTGTGGTACCAGCACTACGGGTACCATCAAGACGAAGCCTGCTAACATCACCAACGGTTCAAACTACTAGTACCACTGGCTAAAGAAACGGTTAATATCCTTGGGCTTCGCTGACAGCTATGTATAGGATAACGTCTGTCAATGTAAGCGCATGCAATTAATTAAATGTAAGGTTATGCACCCGAGTCTAGACCCTGGTCGCAAAAAAAAAATGGAAATTTCATGCATTTCAGACACAAAAAAAAAAAAATAGACAAACTTTTGACAAATATGATCATAGTAGAACTCAACACACAGACACCCCACGGGTGTTGTCGACCTGGTTTGAGGGCTCGTAGTTAGTCTAACCTCTAATGAGTGTATAGAATTGAAGTTTCCAAGTTTGTCGATGTAAAAGGAGGGCCAAACAGTGGATTTGAAAGCCACAATTGACGAATTTCCTAGTTCCACAAAAAATACCCGAGGAATTTTACAGTATCTCGAGAAAGTATAGGAAAAAAAAAATAGATACGGTTTTGAAGATATTGAAAAAACTTGTATTCAATCTATAACCACTGTTAGCTACGGCAGGTAGAGTAGTGTGATATTCTTATATTTCCTAAGTTATTGATATGATAGACATACTATCGCACCATTAGAGTCAACTATTAAAATAAAGAATTTCACCGCAGAAATAACAAGTATCTCGAGATTGTTGTTATTTCATTGCTACCCAGAATGAGTCCGTAACTGAAAACAGGAACATTAGAAATTAATAAAAACGGATAACAAGTGGGAGATAATCCAAGTAGTCTGCAGTTCTACTCGAATCAACTGCCCCATTGTATTAAGAAATCCAAATAAAAGGGTATTATCAGCACCTAGAGCTCATCAGTAAAGATGGGTCCTAGCACGCTTATAAAGCCAATAAAGCACCAGCAGCCAAGGCAGCGAAACCAACAGCGTATTGCTTGGAAGCAGCACCTTCGTAAGAGGTGACGTTAGCTGGGGCCCAGTGTTGAGCAACAGAGGTGTTGTTGTGGTATGGAGCAACGGAGGTGGCCTTGGCTGGACAGTTGGTGACAGTGTCAGCACAAGAAGTGATGGTGACCAAGGTAGAAGCTTCTTCGGTCTTGGTGACAGTGTTAGCACAGACAACAGAGGCGGCAACAGCGAATAAGGTGACGGTGGAGAATTGCATTGTAGATATTAGCGAAAGACTAGGGTTAGAGTTAATGGAGTAAAAACAAATCGTCTTGGGGGATTTGGCCCTGATTATATAGTGCCAAAACAGACAAAACCATAATCTCTCCTAAAGCACACCAAAACCGCCTCAATTGGGCTATTGCATACGATTTGAAATCAAAAAAAATAATGTTTATGCGGACACAAACGTCCGCTTTGGGTATAGTGATCATCTCGTCAACCAAAAAAAAAAAAAACATATCTACACGACAAAAAACTGTGAACAATACACTCCGAATAATAGAACTACTCTAAACATAATGGATTCACGGTAGCAAAAATTCACGGTAAGAGACGACACTGGCGTTTCTTCACCGACCTCCCTTGTTGTAGTGTTACAAGGGTGTTCACGTTATTTCCCAGAGTGGAAAGAGGACCTGTTGTTGACTCTAACTAGTGACCTCTAGTCTAGATCCTGCATTAGCTGCACCTTGATCAAACATTACACAAAAGATCCCATACCAGATCACAGTCCCCAAATCGGTACCGCACCATCATAACAACACCAATTTGGCTTCACCGTGACAGACACCGCGACACCCTGATTCTTGCTTTCCACAGTCTAAGGCAATTGTGTGAAGCCACCGCGTTGTTGTTTGTTCCGGTAGCCTTCCGCCTCCATTTTTTCGACTGGCATCGCTTTTCCTTCCATGTTGTTGTTGATCCGTTTAGGAAGTTCAAGTATGTGCACATGAATTGACGTCTACGATGCATTGCATTACATAAGATACTTGGATGTCTTCGTCTGCTTCTTTGACAGCTACTGTAACCTCGGAGACTGATGTACCCTCAAATGTGCTACAGTGACTGGATCTCGTGGTGTAGAGTCGACCATCTCTACAAACTTACAGCGGGTCAATTGCAGCCGTGGGTGTTCTGTATTCATTTGTCGTTTGTTCCACTTGTGACCATTGGTCGCATAACACGGCTCAATTTTCAGCTACACGAGGTGACGACATTTACTATTAATTTGTAGATTATTTTAGTATTGTGGCCATGGGGATTTGACGATGCTATGCTATATTACCAAATCGGGTATCAATAGCCATGCTAATTTTTTTCCCTAATCTCTATTGTGAGCTCAGACTTGTTATCGGCCCTGCGTATATCCTTCCCTATCAACATTCGGATGCCTTCCAGTCCTAGCGAACGATGTTCGCTCCAAACTGTTCACCTTGTGTTACGTAATAACTACCGATAAGAAACTCCTAGTCCCTCTATATTAGACACTGGGTTGAAGGTCGGGGCTTGAGAATCGGAGTGCTTAAAATTCAGACCGGGGAGTGACATTCTTCCTCGAATACCAACTAATGAAATCTTTCAATGACGACCTCACTCTTCTTTGATCCTTGTTAGGCAATGCGACCGAAACTGTATTGATCAATTTCATAATCTCCTGATCATTGACATTGGGTAGGCTCTTAGCTACCTGGCCCAACCAGTCAATTGCAGTATTGGTATTAGGCGTCACTTGTAAGATTTTGAGGATCACATCATTTGCGTCTTGTTGAATATCATTATGGAACTTGAATATAACCCCATTGATGATTTCTCTCAACAATTGGGCTCCATTGTTATCAGTCACTATAAATTGCTGGATCGCCTGTCTTGGAATTTCTGGGTCTTCATCGAAGAATGAAATTGGTGGATGAGGTAAACCCCATGAAAAGAAATCAATCAAAAAATGCAAACATGTGATCAAAGGTTCGATCTCATTCACCACATTCAATGTCAAAGTACTGATCTTCAATGTCGACTTCATCAAGTCCATATCGGTGGTGAATCTCAAAGGATAAAACATAAGAATATCTCCAATCATTCTATAGTAATCGGCTATGACATCGGGTATGGATGTGATTTCTTGTTGGTATTTGGTAAACACAATCTCGAAAAACGACGAGCATTGGCTCAATGCAAATTGATATACCGATTGTTTGATTTCTGCACTAGTATATTCATCGCCGTATTCTCTGATGAGTATTCCTGATACCCAAAGATAACAACCATAATTATAATTCTTGAATCCTTCATGTAAAAGATTGGCCAAGTCCCCTAAAATATTGAGTAAATAAGTACTGAAAGATTGAACTGCACTTTTGATCAATTTTAATATTTTTTCACTGACCACTATTGATCCACCGAATTTAACTAGCAATTGAGATATGATCCTCCATACTTTTTCAATAAATAAATTAGCCACTGGATATTCGGGTTTTTCGAAATCATTGGTTCTCAAAACTTTGAAGAATGTGGTCAATACTTCAACATGGTCAGCCAATTGTTCTTCATTTTGTCTTTTGTCTTCTAAGTATTGTTGCAAAATCTCCATGGTCGGATTAATGAACATCTCGGTGGTTTTGTATAAATTATCTGGTGGAATTTGCTTGATTACATGTGCTAACCCATCAACCAACTCATAATGCGACATGAAATCTAATCTTTCCTTGATTTGGCCATAAAGTAAGTACAACTGCTCCAAGTACTCGACCAATAATGAAGAACAATCTTGACAAAAATACATTAATGCACGAGATGTAGCCATGATAATGTCACCAGATGCTTTGTCGTGAGTGTTGCTGACAATCTCAAACCCCTTGATGATATAATTCAATTGAGGTTGTAAGAATTCAGGGTTTTTAGAAGTCCATTCGGTGTATCTACCAAGAACCAAGGTAGCGGAGTATCTAATTTTTGGATGTTCTGGCAATTGAACTAAATATGACATGATGGATGGTAAAATAGTTTTCTCTTTTAAAGAAACTTCTTTTGCCATTGTTCTCATTGAAAATAATGCCGATTCCAAATTTTGCCAATTTGAAGATGAATTTTCAGGATGAGAAATGATTTGTTGGACTTGTTGAAATGGAATGTTTAATGCAGTGGTTGCTCCTAATATACTGCAACAGTTTTTGAGGACATCACCCATTTCGTACCTGAAGTCCTTGAACTTATCTTCCTGTTCTTTATCCCCGTCAAATAAATCGTTATCATTTGGGGTAATTGGATAAGTCAATTGTTTAATGATGATGGAAATTAAATCTTGATAACAACTTGATAATTCGAGTTTTGAAGCTTCGAATTTCTGTAAAGTGAGTAATTGTTTCAACATATCCCAAAAGTTGAAAGTATATCTTACAACATCCAAATCCTGGTCATATTTACAAATCTCGACCAAGATTTGGACCAATGGTTTGAAGTGTTTGGCATGTCTCACAATAAGAACATTCCAAGCTTCGCCGGCCTCCACAAACAATCTTGTCAAGCTTTCGAAAGTTTCAGGGTCGTCTCTCTTTTCTGGATGTTCGACCATATAAGAATTAAGTTGGATTAATTGTCCGAACAATGCATCGATGATTTGATAGTTATCAATATCTCTGGTTTCTTTGATGATGGTGGAAAGACACTCGATTCCACTTTCATAGGTGGAATCATTGGTCAAAGACGAAAAGATGATGGTAGTCAAGGGAGATATTTGGAGGATTTGTTCTATTGAACCTTCTTTGATCCAGTTATTCAAGCAGTCGAGAATGAGGGCAATATGCTGGCCCTGGTCCACCAAGCCCTGAAGAATCATCAACACCTGGTCCACATTATCAGTGATCAACTGTTGGCTTCTGACATTGAATTCTTCGTCAGTCAATGAAAACTTCTTGACGTCATCCAATTCTTCGGGCAAGACCCGCAAAAAGTCCAACAACGACACGATAGAAGACGATAACTTGGACACGACTTCATTAAAGGCGTTGTTCCATGGCAAATATTGAACCGCCAAATGGGATAATGCAATAGACAACTGTGATCTGATCAATCGATGAGACGCCAGAGAGTATTTGAGTAACAAGTCGATGATGGAATCCTTGAGGTGGGGCAAGTTGGACGCAGGGAACTGGCCCAAGTCATAGGTGACCTTGGATCTTAACGTCTGGGCAGCAAAGAACTGATATTGAATATCACCACCTTGGTCCGCCAAGATTGTGTGCACCACCTGCCATGCTTGTTGAGATTTTTGGAAAACTTCGAGATACTGGGTGGCCTTGACCTTGTCGCTCTGAGGGGCGTTGGAGAACATCGTCTTCAACGCCTCCTGGAGCTCGGAATAGGTGTCTGACATGATTGGTGGTAGAAGGTATAGTGGAATTTTTGCTTTTAGTGGGCGAGGCGCGCGGACACGACCTTTTGTAGGGCCCCATGGGTGCAAGCGATATGGGGGGGGCCTAGGAGAGCCAAAAGAGGAGGAGGAAAATGGCAACTGGATGGGGAGGCAGGAAAGGACAGCGGGGGAGGGGCCAGAGAGGGGCCGGGGAGCGGCTAGGCTCGGGTCCCGCTCGGGTTCCATGTATAGGGTCGGTATTTTATACGGATATATCGGGATTTGGTATCTAAACTTTTAATGTGTGGAAAATTGTGAAAAATCGATCTTTTTCTAGAAACCTGAAAAAATGGTAGCCCACATAAAAACCTTAGCGTTTGTCATGTGGAGCTACACCAAGAACCAAAGCGGTACCGGCGAAATAACGGCCCGCTAGCGTCCCCCCCCCTCTGTGCCCCACCACCAACCACCACGTCTCTCCCACTTCGACCCCTTCGATCCCCATCATCCCACCGTTGCACCACGGTTGTGGGGTCGATGCCACCGCGTCGTTAGCGAGGGCCGTGTTTACGTAAGCACATAACCGCATCGCCTTTCTTTCACCTCTAGCAAACAAATTTCAAGCCAGTCATTTACTTTCATTAAAGTCCACCCACCTCATGACCAGACCTATCGTGATCTCAGGCCCCTCCGGAACCGGGAAGTCCACTCTTTTGAAAAAGCTCTTTGCTGAGTTTCCTGACAAGTTTGGGTTCTCTGTCTCCAACACCACCAGACAGCCCCGAGCTGGTGAGGTCGACGGAAAGGATTACCATTTCACCACGGTTGATAGTTTCAAGAAACTCATAGATGAAAACAAATTCATCGAGTGGGCCCAGTTTTCCGGTAACTACTACGGCACCACCATCAAGGCCGTCAAGGACGTGTCCGACAAGGGTTTGATCTGTTTATTGGACATCGATATGCAAGGTGTTAAATCGGTCAAAAACACCGATTTAAATGCTCGTTACTTGTTTGTCGCTCCTCCCTCGGTCGAAACCTTAAGACAAAGATTGGAATCCAGAGGTACCGAGACCCCGGACTCCATCCAAAAGAGAATCTCTGCCGCTGCCGCCGAAATCGAATATTCCAAGTCCGGTGCCCACGACAAGATCATCGTTAATGATGACTTGGATAGGGCCTACCTCCAATTTAAGGACTTTATTTTGGACCAATAATTTTTTTTTGTGTGTTTGTATCCGTATAGCACTACCCCTCCACAGTAAAAGTCGCCTGCCTTCGGGCCCCAAACTCTACTTCTACGTCCCTAAGCCCGGCCCTAGCCCCGTAATGCCCACAGCCAGTGGCACCATTATGAGTCACGTGACTTCCTGTCCACGTGACCTACCCTCCCTGTACCCTTTGATCCTCAGCTTCAGCGCTAAACTTACTTACTCCAGAAATGAACAAGCTTCCTTCATCTTTCGACGACTCGGAGGAGCAGTAAGTATGGGGCGACTGGTGTCAGAGCTACAGCATGTTCGTGCAGGAACCGAAATTCCTTGGCCGAATTCAATTGGCGGTCTCTAGAAGCTCATTGGATCGTATCAAAATGTCTGGATAACCACCACATACACTTTGCTCCACCAGCACCGCCAAAATTGACCTAGCCCATTACTAACAGCCAGGGAACTCAATGTGGTCCAGAAAATCAAGCTCAAGTGCTTGCAGCAGCCGGGAGTGCCCTTAGGGTCCCTTGCCACTGCAGGAGCAGTTCTATTAGCGGCCAGATCGATGAAGAGAGGTGAAAAAATCAAAACCCAAGTATACTTCCGGTACAGAATTGTTTTCCAAAGTATAACGTTGATTGCTTTGGTTACAGGAGGGATTTTGTACAAGCAGGAAAGTGAACAACAGAAGCAAGACAGAGAAGTGGCTCTTAGAGAAAAGGCAAAGCAGAGAGAAAAGTTATGGATCGAGGAGTTGGAAAGAAGAGATGCTCTTGTCCAGGAGCGTAGAAGAAGATTGGAGGAGTCCAAGCAAGAATTGAGACAAGTGGCCAAGGAAGGGTTTTCGGAGGAAAGAGAATTGAAGAAGGAGTTGGCTGCGGAGAGAAAGTTGAAGGCCAAGATCGGCAATGCAGAGAGGAAATCGAAGGCCAAAGAGGCCAAGGACCCTCAAGACCAGGATGACTCTCAACCGACTGGTTCCGACTCTGAAAACACCTCCTCTGGCAACTAAGCCCCCCCACCTATTGTGGCTCGATTTATTACAGAATTTACTCACCAAGTCCTGTGCATCTTGTATATATTAATCTATGACATTCAAATAAATTCAGTATTGTAGAGAAATCATTTGTATAAACCAGCTAAATTTATAACTGTCTCCGTTTCTATTGTCATCCATATCTATATGTCTATATCCTAAAGGTCCTATCATAAATCACCAAATTATTGCAAAAATAGTGATTTCCAGCCCATCACTTGAGCTCTTGAGACTCTGCTTCCTGTGATGATGTATTTTCTCTATATAATTTCACCACTTCTTCCGGCTCCATCCAAATATAATTGTCTCCGACGGTTTCAATGAATAGTTTATTCAACTCCGAAAACGAATCCGAGTCTGTTTCGGTAACTTGATTGTTTTCAAGAACTAGAACTGCCCAGTTATCTCCTGTAGATACAATTAACCCGTCCAAGTTCCACTTTTCACAAGATATTTCTTGATTGAATTGGCCGAGCAAATCCATATATATCAAACACGATTCATTAACGGATTTAATTTTTTCCACAACCGTTTCTACTTCGAAAGTACTATTCAAAACCACTGCTTTCTTTGACTCCATTGCCTTAGTCAATTTTTCACTGTCATTAATTTCAATATCCACTTCGTTCTCTCCACTTCCAATATACAACACATCTTCCCCTACAGCAGTATCAAAAATTGCTTTGAGGTCGGTAGCCAGTCCTAATTCCAAGCTAGAGGCACTGGTGTCCAAAAAATGTGCCAAAATCACCCTCAATTGGTCTTTATCTACTGGGATCAGGGCAAGTTTGCCGATTCCATGCAACACCGTTTGAATTCGGTTGATTTGGGTTTTTTTACTCCGTATAAGTTGGGCCAATTCCATGGAATCTTGGGCTCCAAAAACCCCGAAATCATTGCGGTAATACAATTTGCCATCATATCGTTTTCTTTCATCTGTGGAAAGCATAGGGAACTCTGGGGCTCGATCTTTGTCTTGAAGATGAGCACTTATCATGCTTAATCGGTGATACGCTTGCATGGCTCCCCAAAAAAAAATAAAACTGAGTAAGGGGTCGGAAAAGTATCACAACAACTTTGTTTCGACCAGTTCCCGGCGAATCTGGAGCTGCTATGGTTGTAGTGGTGCCGTCTATTACTTTGGTAAATGGTTCCACCATGGCACGTGACCACCATCCATAGTTGCTTACGTAACTTACATTTCTATAAATTCCACTAGTAATTATAGATTAAATATACTACGCTACTTCAGTTGAATGCCTTCTTTTTCATCAGAAGCCTCGACTTAAACAAGGCATATAGCCCCTCTCTACAATGACGCTGTAGTGCCAACCCTATTTTGTGGTTCGTTTACTCGACTAGTCTGTTCTAGTTATCTGAGCCAGTCACTGCGTAATTTTTGAGGAATTCAAAAATCGAGTCCATCATGTCAGTAATACCGTGATTTCCAACAGAGTCAGAGCCAGCAGGACTAATATTATTGGAGTAGACCGCTTGGACCAACGATTGAATTTTAATTAAACCTTCTTTCGATACCAAATCACTGATTGTGGTTATCAAAGAAGGAGAAAAATCACTGTACCAACGATGGTTCCACACCAATAACTTGATGGAACTCTCCAAGATCTTTTCGTTCAATTGATTCACTATCTTGGTGTAATTGTGGGTGTAATTAGGATTGGAAGCAGAAGCATTTGTGGAGTTCTTAGCAACTATTTTACTTCTTTCCATTTGATAATATGTAAGCATCTCTCTTTGGGATTTAGCAGAGAATCTCCCGCTTAATGCGTTACCAAAAGCAACTGAGCCTTCTTTATAATGCTTTAATCTATAGGCAATCCCGCCCAATATTTCCCATTCCAAAGTGGTTTTCTTATATTCCATTTGCTGGGCTTGAAAATGAAGGGATTCCGCTTGCCACATTGTGTATGCTCTCAAGTCTTCATAAAGCAACATGAAAAGATTATCCAACCATCTTTCACATAATCTCTTCTTTTTGAATTCATTTTCATAAGATTCTTCATCTACAGACTCCGTCTCAACTTCATTTCGAGGAGATTTGACCCCGAGAGTCGAAGAAGCGTCATTTTCAGTGATCACAGATTCGGGATTCAAGGTGGACTCTGCACTCTTGTCATGACCATTGGCAGTGACGTCAGCCGTCGACTTATTACCGTTTCTATCCTTCCTGTATTCTTCTTCCATAACAAATACCTTTGCTCTATATTTTAATAATGATTCCCAACCAGTTTTAACCACAATTTCAGTTAATAAATCATAAGCTTGAGAAAATGTCGATTTCAAATTGGCAGCAGGCAAATTACTCAATTGAGGATCCAAGTTTCTTTGTTCATAAGCAATTTCATTACTTTGTAAATTGGAAACTTCGTCCAAGGTGACATCTGTGGGAGAAGGAAGGTGTAAATCATCATTACCACTTCTTAAAGGAACAATTCTTTTCAAAGAGAATTTTTCTCGATGAGAATTCATGGGACATGAATTTAATGATAACAATGCATTTTCAAAGTCGCCTAATTTGGTATAAGCTTTGACCAACATTGACCAAGTTTTGAAATCGGAGGGGGAAGAGCTGACGGCTTGTTTCGACAAATCCAAGGCCAAATCGTATCTCTTTTTATCAAGACAAAATTGTGCTTGTAATAAAAGTAAATTGGAATCTCTTTTGTTTTCGAGTATTCCTTGGTTCATGGTTTGGATTGCCTTGACTTCTTCATCTTTCAATAAGAGCACACGAGCGATCAAAGTGATCACGGAAGGTTCATCTTTTTGTAAGTTGGATAAGACTTCCAAGGCATGGTCATAGTTTTGAGTCAATTGAACTGTTTTCAAGAACCCGTCGACCAAGTAGTTATTAATTAAGGTAGGCTGAGGGATGTCTATGCTGCAACCCAATTTGGGGCCTTCATAAAACAACTTTTCAAAGCCATTCATGAACGAGTCCAAGATTTGTTTTGAGCCAAATGGATTGATCTTTCTGATTTCAACCAAGCCACCGACCTTGTTCGCGTCGTCCTCATCGTTGTCCAAGACCGACCGGACAACCGAACTAACAAAGGTTTCCAACCAAAACGCATCCAATTCGTCCTTGCTGATCTTATCATGGATCAATTTGCCTTCTTGATTGACAATGGAGCTTTCGAACTTGCCGGGAATATGAACCGTCACCCGCATGTCCACCTTGGAGAATGCATTGTAGGTACAATAGTTCAATTGGGGCACTTTCCAGTACTTCTTTTCCCCAAACCAATACTGAGGTTTGGATCCAATCAACGTGGCCAATCCCTGTAAATGGGCAGCAATCGAGGCCGAGTTGGAGGTGTCGACTCCGGTGAAGTACAAGAAGGTGCCGATTTCGGTGTTTTTCTTGGAGGTGGTGGATTGCTTGTGGATATTGCACAAATCGGCGGGGCCCAAGTCGCCAAATGAATGTAATCTTCCTGTTCTTTCGATCAACGAGGACCCGAGGTATTCCTCTTTGGCTTCGGGAATGGAGGCTACCGTGGGGGTAAGCATGGTCACGGCGATGTCGAGTAATGCTACGGGGGCCCAGGGGGAGGTGATGGCTAAGGAATGAGGTTGGGTGTGTGCAGATGTGCGCGGTGTTGGCTGAGTTGTCGAAACGGTGTTGTTTTCAGACTGATCGGTAGTGTACACAACAAACACCGTGGTGATACTGGCGACTATGGGGGATTGGTGGGGTCTACTGGGATGGTGTATGGTACATTTAGAGCTATACAGTTTTTTTTTTTGGAGGCTCACTTCGTTCGTTTTTGGAGGCTCAATCTCTTCTAAATTTCTGGTTCACCTATCCTGGCTCACTTTCTTAGTAGTTCAACGCATTTTAATGGCTATTTTGGCTTTCTAGCTCATATCGTTGGACTATTAATTTACACAAATTATGGATTTTTGACTCACTTCATTCGATTCTTCTTCTTTTTTTAGCTCACTTCGTTCGATTCGATTCTTCTTCTTTTTTTAGCTCACTTCGTTCGATTCGATTCTTCTTCTTTTTTTGGCTCACTTCGTTCGATTCTTCTTCTTCTTCTTTTGGCTCACTTCGTTCGATTCTTCTTCTTTATTGAACCACTTGTTTTATTGTTTTTCCCACTCCGTTGGTCTGTATTTTTATATAATTGTATTTTTGATTTTCTTGTTCTGTTAATTTCCTGTCTTTACTTTTCTTCTCCTATTCGTTCCTTTGTCTCTTTGCATTCTCTTCCTCTTCGTCCTCTATACTATCGAAATCCCGTGCTGTCAAACAGTACTTCTCTGGTGGAAGATTCAACCCCCATTTGGGTATGACTGGGGGCAACGGCTTGGCGTTCCTTTCTTCTGCCAATTCCAACATCAACTCCTTGGGTGGTGTGGGCTTGAACTGGTAGTTGGTCCGTGCCGCTATCGCCAACCGAATATCGTCGGTGTTGACCGTGGTCCCGGTGGTGGCTCCTGGTGCCTTGGCATGGTCGTTATACGTGAGTGCATCTTTCAACACCGACTTGGTGTATCCTAGACGTTAGTACTGTGTCCTGTGGACGCACTCCGTCCCCTCCTTTGACGGCTTTCTGGCCTGGTTCCTCGTCCTCCAATTCTCGCGATACTTACTATGCGCAAAGTCCATCAATTGCAATGGAACATGGTCCTGGTAGTTCTGGATCCCTTGGGTTGCAAAGATCAAGTGTAACAACCGGACGTCTCGAGGCACGATGGCGGCCTGGGAGGCGCCGGGCCCCGTGGCGTCGCTGGCGCTGGCGGGGTTGGAGCTCATGGTGGCGGTGTCTTTTCGGTGTCTTTTTTTTTTTTCTTCCGTTTCCTTCGCCCTGCGTTGACTGCCACTGGTTCCTTTACTGGGGGACTTGGTGATACTGTTGTTGGTGTTGATGGTGCGAGTCGTGCGCCAGCCTTGGTTGCGTTTTTACAGCCGTTTGGTAGTAACCACTAAGGGGGACAGAGGGAACCATTGCTAGACAAGAGCTTCTACAATGGGTGTACAGGAATTGGTGGTGGAGCGGCCCGATATGCTCGAGGTGGCGCCGCCCGGCCCGGCAAAGCCTCACGTTTACATCAAACCGTTTGAGTTTCTTAACTTCCATTCTCGTACCGCCTTGGTGATCTTGAATCAGTCAATCACCAATATCAACCTCCAGAAGATCTGGAACAACACCGAACTCCACGTGTGTGCTGATGGCGGTGCTAATCGTGTCTATGACTACTTTGGCCAGGCCGCTGACTCCGAAAGGGCTCGCTACGTGCCTGACTTTATTGTGGGCGACTTCGATTCGTTACGGCCTCAGGTGAAAGCTTACTATCAGAGCAAAGGGTCCGTCATAATTGCCCAAAAAACCCAGTATTCTTCCGATTTCATGAAGGCATACTTGGTGGCACGTCTCTTTTTCCATTCTCCGGCCATCAAACAGTCCTTGTATGGATCCATAGATGACCACGATGGCCTTGCTGAAATCGAACAGACCTTGCCAACTAATGATCAGCAGCAAACCATCAGAGTGTATACATTGGGAGCCATAGGCGGCCGCTTTGACCAGACCATTCACTCAATTGGCCAAATGTATTGTATGAACCAATCCATGCCCTTTCTTCAACAATGTTTTATCACCAACAACGACGTGATTTTCATGGTCAAAAAGGGCAAGAACTACGTCTCGTATCCTAACAAATCGATGTTTTATTCCGGAACTTCCCCTACTTGTGGTTTGCTACCATTGGGTAATAAACCGGTGGTGTTGAACTCCTATGGCTTGAAATATGATGTCGAGAACTGGCACAGCTTCATGGGCGGCAAGGTTAGCACCAGCAACTGTGTGTCGGGAATATCGGGATTCTACATAGAGACTACTGACGACTTGGTTATTTCCATCGAAATTGACCACCAAGCCTTTCCCAAGAATTGATGGGAACTGAACCCGGACAATTCCGATTACCCTTGTTGCCTCAATACCTACTTGAGGTAGATTGTAATATTGGCACACGCACGACCAGGGACTGCATACAGTATTTGTTCCTAAAGGAAAAAAATTCCAACCTCTACCGCCAACTAACCACCATGTTTGCTGCCAGAACCATGATGAGAGCTCCATCGATGGCAGTGAGAATGCTTAGCAGCATATCCGGCGTGACCCGTGCATCGAGGGTCCCGGTTTTCACCAGAATATTCCCTTCAGCCGTGCCTTTTGGCAGCACCAGAGTGTGTGTCACCACCCAAATACAACCAGCCAGCATTCTTGACCAGTTACCGCAAGGAGGATTCACCAATGGGAACCAGACCGATTCTGCGGCCGACAACACCATGTACACGGACTCTGTGCTCAGAAAAAGAAGATTGAAGATGAAAAAGCACAAGTTGAGAAAGAGAAGAAGAGAGCAAAGATCATTGATGAAGAGATTAGGTAAGATATAGAGCCTGTATACTTCCAGCATCCTTCCATAGTGTCCAGGACGGTGCTCCTTCTGGGATAGGAGTCCAAAACAGCCGTCCAGACGTTTATACTGTAAATAATACGATTTATCATAGGGAAGACACCGACCAACAACTTACCCAATATCATGGTTGTTGGTTGAATATGTAGTCTAAACACAGATCGCCACCTATATCAACAAGACTCCCAGTAAAACAGCCAGGAAATGGTTATAGATCGATGGCTACTACTTTGAACAGTCTATTTTTCAGTATCGATATATAAAGAGTAAAAGAGGGTATAAAACGTCACCAATTTTGGACAATTTGGGACAACCACCCCGAAAAAAGACTCCAGTTCCAAACACCATCACTCCACGAACTCCAGGATTCTTTCTGGTACCACCAGCGTACGAATTCAGGCCACTGGTGGTGGTTTTGGTGGAACACCATCGCCATTTTTCAACTTGAGTCATAACCCATGCGCATCATCTCTACCTGTCAATTACACCTATAATCCATCGCTATGTCCCAAATAACCTTCGTCACCGGCAATGCCAACAAGCTCAAGGAGATTGTTGCCATTCTTTCCACTTCTGAGGGCGGAGATCCCAAAGTTGGCAAGTTTTCCATCACCAACAAGGCCATTGATCTCGATGAGGTTCAAGGCACCATCGAAGACGTCACCATCCACAAGGCCAAGGCAGCAGCCGAGCAGATCGGAGGACCTGTTCTCGTGGAAGACACCGCGTTAGTTTTCAATGCTTTCAACGGAATGCCGGGCCCATATATCAAATGGTTCGTGCAATCGGTAGGATTGGAAGGTCTCATCAAGATGTTGGATAAATTCGAAGATAAATCGGCCCAGGCCATCACTACTATCGGATACTGCAAGGGCCCCGGCGAAGACGTGCAATTGTTCCAAGGAATCACCGACGGAAACATGGTTCTGTCCCGAGGACCCACCAATTTCGGATGGGATTCGATCTTTGAGCCTCACGGCCACCAACAGACGTATGCTGAGATGGACAAATCGGTCAAGAATGGATTATCCCACAGATACAAGGCTTTGGAGAAGCTTAAGAAGTTTTTGGTGGCCCAATGAGGAACAAGAATGATGTTTAATTGTATTTTTCTAAGCAGTAGATCGAATAGACAATAAAAAAGATTGAGTAAATAAATAGTTGAAAGATTAAACAATTTGATAATACAGGTGAAATATCGATGAAATTGGTTGACGGTCGAGTCGTTCAATCAAGTAAATTAACAACTATTCTAATAATTAACAAAATAAGCAAATTAAATAAGAATAACCAGAATAAGAGTTAATAGTATCAGTAATCAAATAATCTACGAATAGAGTGAATTAACAATTTTGATATCTGTTTTGAACGGATAAGCATTTCAAGTTAGAATAGTCAGAATAAGATTTAATTAATAGCATCAGTAATCAAATAATTTACGAATAAAGTGAATTAAAAATTTGTCTGTTTGACGGGAGAAGCCAATTAAATAATATTAACAGAGTAAGAACGATTTTCATGATTTTTTTAATAATTTAACATTCATAAACATATAATTACTAATAAACGAAATAAATTATTATACTAGTATAAACAAATAACCAAGAAATACAAATACTAGAATAAGATTTATTCATCAAATTGATTAATACTCGAATAATCATCAAGAAAATTAATTGAATTAACAATTAAATTGTAAACTTAATAAGAAGAACCAGAATAGAATTCTTTTAATCTGTAGTTAATCAAATCACTCATAAAACAGGTGAGTTTATGAATATACTGATATATTTAACTAACTAGTAGTTTAATTTATGAATATACTGATATATTTAACTAATCAATATTTTAATAATCTAACAACGATTGATCAATCTACTAACCGAGTAAATTGTTAATTGAATAATCGATATTATGTAGTTCTAAAAATAATCCAAATAAATGAAAAGGAATAGAACAAGAAATAGTATTACCCAATCAATGATTGAATCAATAAAGTGACTGAAAAAAAGGTTTGAATCAAATACAATAATTATACTATTAAACGAGCCGGTAAATGGCTTGACCAACTATTGATGGGATATAACGGAAATCGAAGGGATCGTTAGCTGTTTTCAGGAGCCGGTCCGTAAAAAAAGCGGCATTATTTCTAGTAGAAATTTGGTATTACCTATGTGTACATATAATAATCTATATAACATTAAAAACGGGCCGATAATTAAATAATGCAGAATGCTGAGGAGGATTCTTCAACGTCAAACCAAAGTTGCTACGGTCGTCTAATTAAACACCTCCTTGATCTTGTTGAAAAAGCCGCTCCGTTTCTTCTTGCTACGTTTCAACTCTTCACCATGACTGCTGATGGTATATAAATTATTCAGTGCGTTACTGCTAGTTTGAGACTTGGTTTTGGATATCACGTTCCCAAAACCGCCTCTTCCAACCGAAAACGACTTATTGGACGCAACCGCATATAAATCGTCTTTTTTGGGCCCATCAACATCTTGTAATTTTCTGGTTAACTCGGGATCATCATTATTGACCATATTTCCATATCCTCCTCTACCAGTGGAGACTTTATCGGTGTGCAACACAGGTGTGTTACTTCCCTGTGGAACTAGCTTTGGCGAAGGTAACGAATCGGAGTGTTTTATGTTTCCTGCTCCTCCTCTTCCCGTGGAATAGTATACTTTTTTGTTGTCCCCAGAGCCAGAGCCAGAGCCAGCATGCTGACCTCGATGATGTTCACTAGGACTATTTTGAGCACTGATGCTGGATGTGGAAGAGTGGATATTGCCTGCGCCACCCCGTCCCGTTGAATAGGCCATCTTTGATGAATTAGTGTGTTTGAAAGTACTTTGCTCGATAAATTCTTGGGGAAATGATCACGTTTCGGAGTTTCGGGATGCCACAATTGTGGGGTGCGGTGTGAGCACGACACTAGAAAGGGCATAGTGTCTTGAGAGGGTTGGGGAGGGGGATGGCTGGAAACAGAGTTTTAGGTGGTGAGCTCGATGGATATATATAAGGAGTGGCCAGTAGAAGAGGTTCCTTGCATAGGATGTGCATGGTGCGTCTTCCATTGCATTTTTCCTTTACCGTTTCTTTGTAACTTTTTGAACTCTAAAATTTGCAACTTGCGCATATGAGGCTAGCATGTAGAAACAACTAGCGCCTCATCTTAGAGGACCAAGGCAAGGTGGCGTTGCTAGTCGCAGTTGTTCAAGTAGTAAAGCAACGCCCCTTCCACCTTGTCATCTTCACCCAAAAACAGGTCGATGGCGTAGTTGCTCTTGTTGTGTTTCTTGTAGTGCAAATAGTCCTCGAAGTTTTGCCTGTAGATGGTGCTAACAAACTGGTTATTGGGGTTGAATAAAGGGTTGGCATGAGGAGGAATATACACCAGGGTGTTCGTAGGGACCATATTGCTTTCACACTTTTGGTATTCCTTGGTAACTGAAGGGTACTGGTGGCCAGTTAGCTCGTCGCAGTCTTGAGATTGAGCCTCGGATGAGTGTCGAGACAGAAGGTGTTTTATGAAGTTGGTGACAGACGAGAGCTTGGGCTCCAAGGAACGAGTCCATTTACGTAAACTGTTTTTCAATGTCCTGGAATAGGGTCTTTTTTTGCTAATACGAATAGCTCTGTATCGACTTTGGTGGCACAGGCGTGATTGTTGAAGCTGCAAAACCAGCGAGCCCAGAAGGGTATTTTGCAACCTCATACCACTGTCCACGGTTTCTGCAGGGCTATTGCAAGAAGAGGCCATTGGCAGAAGGATATGGGGTCTGGACACCGTATTTATAGGGTGGGATGTTTGCAGCTGCTAGCAAGGTTTCAGCACAGTCACACCGTGGTTTAGATATTTCCCCAGATTTGGACGAGTATCGTCTTATCGAAGTCAGATTTTTACCTAAATCCACTTAGAACAAGAACACTGAACCAACACTGAAACAACAACGACACCAAGAAACCCAGAAACACGAAGTCAAGAATCACAACCCGTTTGGGGGAGACCGTTGCACCTCGCACAGATGTTTTGGAATCACTCCTGTCAGCCAGAATAGTATGGTCTCTACAGAAACAACAACCGGGACCTGATGGGGCCACTTGAAGTGATTCTGGTGCCTTATCACCACTACATGTTTTACGTATCGTCACTGTGTGATCGTCCCATCGTAGCCACCACACGTGTTGGGTCCCACCAACACAAACGCTTAGGTTGGCAACGGCGCCTCCACGCGGATCTCCTATACAATAGACCGTAGCCATGGGCCCGAGGAATTTTCCTTCCTTACCGTTGTTGGTACCAGTTAGTGAACCTCGTGATAACGTGCGGCAAATTTGTAAATACCCTTAACAACATGAACTTCGACTCCGCCAGTGGACAGGACCTCAACGGGGCCTTCAGAATCGCCAACCTCGCAGTGGCGGGCTTATCAGTGAGTGTGGCCGTTAGCCGCCGTCAAAAATCCTTCGTACTAACCAACAGGTGTTATCAGGCTTATCTCAATTGTTCAGTGGGTTGTAAGTAGTGAGCAACACAACAGGTGAACACAACTAACCAGCAGTCATTCCGTAAGTATGGACAACCTCATTGCCCTTCTGGCCGGTACTAACCTTTTAGTTTGTGATTGGGATATATCTCGTGGCGTTTGGTGCTGCAATTGGTGTATTAGGTACGTATATCGTGACACTAGAAGCAATTGATCCACCCAATTGGCGACTGGGCTTCCATAAGCCAGCCCAAGATACATGTGCGGGTGATATTTGAGCTTCAGCACCGTGTTTCGGCCTCAAAACACGTCTTTTCATCCAAAAACACCAGGGCCACCGATCCAGCTTACTAACTACTAGAATTTAAGGTCCCTGCCGAGGCCTACGCCTACGGGTCGTTTCTCTTCTCGTTCATCGGCCGGGGGATTTGTAAGTATTTTGGACACTCTACCCGCTACCACCTACTAACAACCAGTCTACACGTTTCTTGGGGCCAGTATCAACGGGGCCAGCGCCTTCCGGATCATTGCAGCCATCCTTATTTTCTTTGTGGGCTTGGCCTATATTGGCTTGGAGGCAGTGCCCAGTATTTCTCCTCCAGAGAACATGAATCCAGAAGGTATTTCCATTGGAGTCAACGATGAGGATATCATCTAGCCGCCCCTCCCCCTCCCCACTCTGTTCTGGGCCGATATGACGGTATATATGTATATATTCGCTATGGCGCTACCAAAATGTATCCAACATCACCAATCCCGTTCACCAATCCATGTAAAAGAAGTGAGCATTGGGGGTGCCCTGACACATTTGGCGATATTGGAGACCAAAAGCAACCATCACCTCTATAAAAATAACTTTATAAAGTTCGCAGCCGCACCTGTTTAATTTTCTCTGTGAACCTCAGTACTCTCCATCTCCAAGCAACCATAAGCTTTCTACTCGCAATTGGAAAGCCTTCGCCAACATTACTACCATCACCAACTCCAGATAACGTCTCGGACCACCCTCCGAACCCACCACCTCGAAGACGGGGCACTTGGACCCAAATCCTCGGTGTTCTTGACCTTTGAAGGATCCAGCCCTGTTCGCATCGCTACTCCAATTTTAGCGACAACAAAAGCAACAGCAACCAGAACCGTCTTGGCACCAGTGTTGCGGCACCCAGCTTCCCAACAGGATCGCCCTTCGCCAAGTTGTACCACTTTCCGTGAACAGGTTCTCGCAAACAGCCAAACGAAGCGATTTTTTTTGCCGCCCATCATCACTTCTTCACCACCTCTTGATCACCTTTGACCACCGTGATGCCAGATGAGTCGTTTACCATCCCCAAGCACTCGTTCACCGCGTTCCGGCTCACGTACTCCACTCCTCGTATATTGTCCGAAGTATCGAAATGCCTTTTCTTGGGAACAATCCCCGACATCTGGATGGAAGAGAAGGCCCCCCAGTTGTTATCGAGTATCACCAAATACACCAAGCGCAAGGTCCGAAAGCACATCAGCAAAGGCAGCTCCCTTGTGGGGTACAAGAAGAGATGGGCCAAGTTTCGCTACGACCAAAGTGATCAGGCCGATCAGTTGACTGAAGATGGCGACTTCGATATCTTTCATGGTGACAGCAACCAGTTCAACTCTACTCTCTTACTTCGGACCCTCCAGGAGCAGGAGCACGATCTAGACGAAGAGCTGGATGGCGAAATGGTCCTCGACGGCCAGGGCCTACCAGACATCCATAAATCATACGACAATCGTAGTTACACTCCAGAAACTTTGGTGAACCAGTCGCTGAACGAGTCCCAGAAACCCCACAAAACTATCGATAACACCGCTTCTCCAACAGGCGGAATCCTAAAAAACCGTAATTACGAGCCATTGGAATCTAATCATCTGGCGACTTTTGGTTTCAAGCTCAAGTCTGAACCACCACAACTCCAACAACACAACCCAGATACACCTATCCATGCATTCAAACAACAAGACCACAACCTCCCTTCTATACTAGTAAAGGAGCCCTCCTCTAAAAGTGAATCCAAAAGCCAAACCTCCCGTTCCTCCATCGACAAGGCTTTATCAGTGTCTCTGTCTGAAGAATCGATAAAGTTATTACCACCACAGCAACATGACGGCGAATTGCATCCTCAACAACAACCGGAATCTCAAACAGAATTACCCACTGTCAAATTCGACGTGGAATCCAAAGCTTCCCGACCCTCAAGAATTACCGTAGAAATGCCCCGTCCAATAGAACATACTTTCACCACAAACTTCCCTGTGGATGAGAAAGAACATACCAAATTCAGAGAAAAGCTCCGCTCGTTTGCTTCTGCATCCAAAGGTAAAGCAAAGGATAGAACACATGACGTGACCCATCGGTTCTACAAGAAGTTATTGAAAGGATACAAACCCGGCCAAATTTTACGTCAAGATAAATTTCTTGTGATGACAAAAGTAATTTCCCATATGCTGACGGTTTGTAAATTCAATGAAAACGAGATTTATGATTCTAGAGTATACGAGCGGTGGACAGAGTACTATACCGTTTTAAGAAGAACCGAAAGTTTACAGGATCCATTGGCCATTGAATTATATGATTCTCACTTTCAAGTTAAAAGCAAAAAACCTACAGTTCGGTTTGCGTTGACTAAAAGTATCAGTGCTGATATTTACAGTGATTCAGACAAATCATTTTGCGTTACAGTTCCTCATAGCCATCATGTTTATGTATATGTCTTCAAAGCTCATAGTCGAATCACATCTATCAGAGCCCTATTTTTTATGACCAATTTAAATCAAAGAATCAGTTATCAGTACCTCATAAAAATTCCTGATATCGATATTAGTATAAATATTCGAGTACCGTATGAGGTGGTAAAAAAGGCATTTGATATTACATCAGAATTACACATCACTCAGTTGGCATCCGGATATGAATTCACCGCCAGTCCTATTCTACAATATTTGAGAACAGAAGCAATAAAATACGTGAAAAAACATAATATTCCTCGTTTCAATAGATGGATTTCAAAGTTGGAGAATCCTTGGTTTTGCTTCAAGCAGTATGACAGACTAGAATGGGCAATTAATAATAGTCAAGTATTCTTGATGTGCTACACGTTGTTTAAGGAATCATTTCTGTTAGAATTAAGAAATATGGATACTAGTTATTTCCATACTTTTGACCTCAGCGGAAGCAGACTCAAAGAGCCATATCCAATCGAAGGATTTCTTTTCAGAATGACAAATACGACAGGGAAGAGCAAATCGTTCATGAGATATTTCCACAAAATGCTGTATTTTTATTCTTGTGATAATGTTCTTTTCTTTACCAAATATTATAGAGCAACTCCCCCTTCTGAGTGTTCGGAAAGCGTGAATAACGATGACGCAAACTCTCAGGTGTTTGAAATTTCACCCTTTCCCATCGACGAGAATGAACATATTACTTGGCTAAGAACTGAAAAGTTTGCAGCAGCAGACCAGTCCGCATTTAATGAGTTCAAGAGAAGATCTCAACAAATTCTCAAGGCAGAAGCTGTCATTGATATGTGTGCCATCAGTTCTGTTAAGGCTATCCATCCAGATAAAATTTCAAAGACTCAAAAGTTGTTTATGTGCCTATATTGGTACTCAAATACTAACTATATCAATACTGATTATATTATTGATTCGGCATTTGAGATCGAGATGACGAATGGAAGTATTCTAAGATTGCAGGCTCCTAATAGCCATGTTAGAGATGAGTGGGTCTCACAGTTGATAAAGCTTAGAAATTACTGGGTTTGTCGTAAACAGGATGATCTAGAGCGAATTATAGCAACAAGGGCAAGAAATCAACAAGTGTTGAATATTGATCAGTACATTGATTCTAACCCCAGACAAGAATTGAGGGTAAATGAAGTGAAATACTCCGTAGCAGATCCTTTGGTACATAATATCAAAAGTTTGGCGATGTCTAAACCAATTTTAATGAGTGGATACTTATATGAAAAGGGTAAAAAGCATTCTAATTTCAACCAATACTACGTGGTCTTGTGCCCTGGATTTTTGGTATTATTTTCAATATTTCAAAGGTCGAAAGTTACTGGTGTATGGAAGAAGACTCCATTGTACCAACATTACTTTACCATTCCCATCACTGAATGCTATTTGAATTCTGGAAACACTGTTAGTGAGGTTTTGATACAACAAGGGCGGGGATTAGATCCATCACACCCCGCGAGACATGCGCTACCACGAATTTACCCCGATGGTTGGAGATCGTTTGAAGAGGAACATGTTCGGTGTTTTACCCTCTGGTTTGGTAAAAAAAGAACAATTCAGGGAATTGAGCGGAACTTGGGGAAAGATTCAAATTCCCAAAATCTTGATGAACAGTTTGAGCAAAATCCAGGTATGTCTACAATGATCAAAAGAATGGGCTTTACAGGAAGAAGTGTGGTATTTATGGCCCGGTCTAGGCAGGAGAGAGAATTGTGGACTGAGAATATTCTTGCCGAGATTGATAGGTTCACAACAAACTAGAATGTAGCAAAACAAATGGCCAAAAGTTTAGTTGATGGTATAATTTGTATATATAAGGAATAAATTAAAATTAGTAATGATTTGAAATATATGGGATAAGGTGTTTAAGAAATTAAAATGGTACATTTTGTTCATTAGTTCGTGATGGAAGATTTTGAATTGAGATATGCAATTTGAATTAGGGTTGTTTTGAATTTAGTCAAGATCCTGTTTTCTCTGCCTCGGTAGATTTGAGTTCTGTTACAGTTATTGCATCTTCAATATGGGATATCAAATCATTCCATTCAGAAGAGATATTCTCCGGTACCTTTCTCTGTACAATATTAGTTATCAACTCTTGGTCCGAGTCTATATCTGAGTCCGAGCCAGAGCTGGAATCAGAACTAGAATCAGAATCAGAATCAGAGTCCTCGATATTTTTACCCACTCGGAAGACATTATCTATTTTCTCCTGGTTTTTAGTATCACTTTTGAGGACTTTTTCAATAAACTCTTGATCTGAATCGACATCATCATCATCGGACTCATCGTCAGACTCATCGGCATAAGGGGGTGTTTTGGGTGAAGCAATCAACGCTTCTGGGGTCTTTGGAATTTCAATAGTCGAATCACTGGTATTTTCAGAATCGGCTGATAAAAGAACAGGGGATAAAGTAATTGGTAGAGCAACCTTAATATCTGACAATATGATTGTAGAAGTTATAAGTTCAACAGGAAAAACGAAACTTCGGTCGCTGGTTGCAACTACCCACTTCTCGATAATTGAAGGTGTTTCTGAATGAAGCCACACTGTTTCCAGAGAAGAAATTTTTAGTATCGAAGCACTTGGAGTAGAGATCTTTGCATGTTTAATATCAATAAATCTGGACTGATAATGGGAGTCTTCATCCCAAATTACTAGTGAGGTGTCAAACAAGTAGACAAACTTGGGGTCATAATTGATACCGTCATTGCTAATCAACAATTTATCAGCTAGGCGCAAATTGCCTAATTTTAATAAATTGGTCAAATTGATCGAGGTACATGTATCGATGAAATATTTGATCAATTCATTTTTCAACGAGTCCACCGACATATGCTTATAGGCATTAATTTTCACCGAGACGGTATTTAAAGTAGACATGGTGGGGGTCGGGGAGGGGGACCTGGAACCCAAGGGAATAGCGAGGGATTTGCGGTCTAAGCTGGTGGAAGCATATGAGGCGACGGGTCTACGAGAACGAGTCCTTCCTCTAGAAGCAGGAGCCAGTGGATTGGAAGGAGGAGGGCTAAATAGCGATGGTTGTGAGTGATGGGCCAAGGTTGGGTGCGAAAGTGATGCACCTCCAAATTTTGCAACCTGTGGAGTGGGAGAGGCAAGTTCAGGGAACACCAATGGAGGTGGGGCAAGGTAGGGCAATATGATTTCATCACATATACTAAGGTCTTTAGGTAGAATATTATTGGAGGCACCCTCCTGCATACACCTGCGGCCACCACATTTGGGGAAAATTCGAGCCCAAATTTGGTCCTTAGTCTTACAATTTGGTGATATTTTTTCCACCGCCAACACTAATTTGAAACACTCCCAATGAAGGTAGTCTCCACACTGGAGGGGCACCAGAGGCTCCAGGTCCAACTTGTTGATAAGGAGCTCATCACACACCGAGCACTTTTCCTGGGTGGGGCTTTGGGTCGAGTGCCGGTGGGGCTTGGTCGAGATAAATGGTCTTACTGTGGGGCCCTTGACACAGGTGGGGTGGTCAGGATCGGTGGGAAAACCGCGAGATGCCAGCCCCGTTTTGCCAGTGTGCCGGTGCGACCGAATTCGGACTGGGGATAGAAGCTGGTGAGACCACCGTGATGACGGCGTTGACTCTGTGTCGGTTGGAGGAGTGCTGAACTCATTGGGAGGAGTATCAAACACGGAGTGGGGCGAAGACCACGAGTGGGTTTGCGAAAACGGAGTGGTTGGTGAGTCTGAGGGAGATGTGTCAAACGAAGGAAAAGTCGAAGTGACACAATCAGCCTCGGGGCCTTGGACTTCGTCCATCAGCGTGGTTCTAAACTTGCGAATCCAGCCTCTTTTTTCTTTGATGACTGGACTTAGTTTAAGCATGGGAAGAAGGGGATAAAACTAGTGGGGTTTTTTTTTTTTTTTTTATTTTGGCAACGACTGGAGAGTGCCGTGGGGGAAAAGACGCCTTCATATATGTCTAGGAAAGTGTGGGATTGTGTGTGGGCATCGATGCCTAAACGGGTATCTTAAAACAACGCTCCCTGCATAAGCCGCACATCTCCAGCCCACATAACGACTAAGCGAGATGTATGCAATCCATACTATATACTAGGACCGATGATTTTTTATCCTCGTGCCCCAGGTCCTCGTGATATACCACGTGATGTGTCACGTGATATGTCTTACCGGCTTTACACTCCCGTGTTCCTCGCACTACTCCCCGGGACGCTTCCCCCCGATGAGAAAAGGTTTAACAACAATCCATCAGTTTCTCTTCAACTAACCAAGATGATTCGTAGTTTCCGTCCATTGGCCAACGTGAACCGTATGCCTACCAGAGGCTTAGCCTCCGGCAGCTCTGACTTGGTCAGCATCACCTTGCCTGAGTCGTCATTTGAAGGATACAACTTGGATGCTCCCGATTTGACGTTTGAAACCGAAAAGCTGACATTGTTACAAATGTACAAGGATATGATCATTGTCAGAAGAATGGAGATGGCAGCAGACGCCTTGTACAAGGCCAAGAAGATCCGTGGTTTCTGCCACTTGTCAGTTGGACAAGAAGCCATTGCTGTTGGTATTGAACATGCCATTACCCCTGAAGATACCGTGATTACTTCTTATAGATGTCATGGGTTCGCTTATATGAGAGGTGCTTCTGTCAAGGAAGTCATAGGTGAATTGATGGGTAAGAGATCCGGTGTTTCTTATGGTAAGGGTGGTTCCATGCACATGTTTGCACCTGGATTTTATGGGGGTAATGGTATTGTGGGTGCTCAAGTTCCATTGGGTGCTGGTTTAGCCTTTGCTCACAAGTACAGAGGTCAAAAGGCCGCTTGTTTCGCCTTGTACGGTGATGGTGCTTCCAATCAAGGTCAAGTGTTTGAATCTTATAACATGGCCAAATTATGGAATTTACCTGCCATTTTTGCTTGTGAAAACAACAAGTATGGTATGGGTACTTCCGCCGCCAGATCCTCGGCTCTTGTTGAATACCACAAGAGAGGTCAATATATCCCTGGTTTGAAGGTCAATGGTATGGATATCTTGGCTTCTTACCAAGCCTCCAAGTTTGCTAAGGATTGGTGTGCTCAAGGTAATGGTCCTTTGGTTATGGAATATGAAACCTACAGATACGGTGGTCATTCCATGTCTGACCCTGGTACCACCTACAGAACCAGAGAAGAAGTCCAACACATGAGATCCAGAAACGATCCAATTGCTGGTTTGAAGTTAACCTTGTTAGAAAAGGGCATTGCTACCGAAGAAGAAATCAAGGCTTACGACAAGGAAGCCAGAAAATACGTTGATGAACAAACCGCAGCTGCCGAAGCCGACTCTCCTCCAGAAGCTAAGATGGATATCTTGTTTGAAGATGTCTACGTTCCAGGCTCCGAAATTCCTGTCTTGAGAGGTAGAATCTCTGATGACTCTTGGGACTTCAAAAACAAGACCTTCTTGAACAAGGTCTACTAAAGCATTTATTCAGTAGAGTAAACCTATACAGTCTCAATAGTTAATAGAGATGATATATTAATCAGTACACCATTATTCTCTATTTCTTTATTTGAAAACTATTAGCTCTTCTATTCTATAATTATACAATTATTGCTCCTCGCCAACATCTACTTCAACCTCCACCTCTTTATCGGCATCCACGTACGAGTCACACATACACCAGATCGACAACTTATGTTTCCCAGCAGTGGGCACCGTAAACAGAAGTTTTACCTCCTGGGATTCTTTAGCAATAGTGGTCTTTTTGATCGAATAAAGCTGCTTGGTCGACGGATCTCCAATAATGATCCACCAGCTTTCATCCTTAGAGAACGGATAATGGCTCGACACCACCTTCAAGTCCTCCATATCTTCATCTCTCTCCAACACCACCGTGATTTCTTTCGGTTCGCCTGCAACCACAGGAGTCTCCAAATCCATGGTGTAGCGAACATCAATATTGGGGTACTTATTAACAAACTCGGCCACCTGGTACAATTTATCTTCCTTTAACTGTAGAATTTGATCTCTATCTTCGTCCTCCAAAGACATGATATCGTAAACGGTATCGATGTTATTTTTCTTACACCTTTGCAAAATGGCATCGTCGAAGTTGGGAATTTGTTTCAATGGACTATCCTTGAACCAAGTGGCTTGTACAATCATTTGCGACAAGTCGATCACTTGGATCGAATTAAGGTAGCCTTCACTAGAGAAAATATCCACACACGCAGACACCAAGTTCAAGCACGTCTTAATCACCAACTTTTGGTCCTGTTGAAGTTCAAAGGGTAATTTGATTCTCAACATATGTGCTTGAAGAAGAATAAAGGCCTTGACGAACGGACTCTCGAAATTGGCTTCGGTATATTTGATGGGAAGATTGGAGTAGATCTTCGAAAGAAGAGGAGGCTCGTTTTCCCGGATCTTCAATTGCTCGAGCTCACTGGACGAAGTTAACGTCTCAAACAATTGGCTTATCTTTGTCTTATTATTGAGCCCACTCATTTTCTTCATGGTCTCATAAGGAACACTGTAATGAGACGAAATAAGGGTTCCATTGGATGGCAGGAACAGCTCGTCGTCGTTTTGATCTATCTCGATTTCCACCAACTCGCTTTCTTCCAACTCCTTCATTACCCCTTCGATAAATTCCGAAAGGTACTCGGAAATCCCCAAGTTCGAGGTGTCGTTGACATCATAGAAATTGGGGTTATTTCGGAGTCTTCGATAAAAATATGTGAACGTCAACCAGTCCACACAATCCTGGTTAGACTTCAAGTTTCGAGCACCAATTTCATCTATAAAAAAGTCATTGATCGAACTGTTCAAATAACTTTCCACCGGTAATCCTTGGCCCAAGAATTGCTGGAAAAATTTCAATCTGCTTTGGTTGGTCAAGATCATCACCTTACCCTTATTGGAACCAGAATCAACACAACATCCAATCATTTCCAAAACTTCGGTGATGGTATAGTCTACAAACCGATGCTCCTTACCTTCATATTCTTGAGTACCCAATATCACCACTTGGGGTGCTGTGGGTGCAAAAAAACAGCTGTCTCTAGAAGCCACCAAAAGACTAATAACCTCGTTTTCGTAGAGCTTATCTACGATTAACTTATCAGTGGGATTCATTCCTGAATAGTAAAGCCCAATCCCGTTGGACAAAAAGTCCTGTACCACCGGTTCTTTGACTCTTTCGAGGTACGGCTCGATCTCCTCTTTCTCCACTTTCAATAAGTCAATAGACTCGTTTATCGATAATTCAAGAAGCGATTTAGCAGTAGCAATGGCCTCTTTTCTAGTTGAAACAAATACCAGTGTTCTGGTCACAGTGGTACCCAGAGGATCCTGTTTTCTGGATCTAAAAATGGCATCCCATGCGTTACGAAGGGCCCAGTTCAAATAGGTCTGGTGATTGTGGATGTCCGACGACTGAAGACGGATTTCATCGATGTTGTTGAACCGATTGGAAGGATCAAAATTGAATATATTGTGCTTCAAGCACCCCAACCATTCGCCAAGGTCTCGGCTGTTTAACAAAGAGGAACATAACCCCACAATTCTTAGCCCAGTTTCGAACTGTGAAGACATAAGCCTCATCCGGGATATGAGTACTTCGTAATTGGTATATTCCGGTTTACTAATAAGGTGCAAATCGTCACATACCATCAACTCTACCGCCTGCACTGCCTTTCTCTGTCTCCATCTTTTTGTGAGTTGATGGAACTGATGAGGAGTGGCCATGACGATATGGCTGGAATTCAAAACAGCAAGATCCTTAGTTAATTCTCCCGTTAATCTCTGCACCGTCTTACCAAAAGACTTGAATTTTTTGGCCCATATCTTAGCCAATTGGTCCACTTTTTCCTGAACTGGATCTATATATACAATTCTTCCCTTGTTCTGGTTCCAGTGGTTCAATATGGCCAACTCGGCACACGCAGTCTTTCCTCCACCTTTAGATAATCCTAGCAACACGTTGTCATTGGAATTGAACAAACTGGTGAAGGCTTGTGACTGGTACTTGTTAAAATAATTGAAGCCGAACACCGGTCTGAATTCTTCGGGAAGCGACGTCAACAGTACGTTTTCCAAGTTCAAAACCGTAGTAAAGGACGATTTTTTGGGGAACTTCAACTTGGACAAATCTAAGGGAATTCTCCATTCGCTATGGAGCCAACGATCACTAATAAAAGTTATGAAGTAATTGGGCTGGATCGGGTCAACCATATCGATGGTAAAATCAAGGTAGTACTGCTTGTTGATATACTCCTTTCGAACCTGGAGATAATCATCATGTAAGATTTTCTCGCCATCACAGTCTTCCACCAAAACATAGAACGACTGGCTCGCTCCGTGGATCTTGTTCCAGTTCCAAGTAGGAATAATTTCCACCTGTACTCTGAGAGTAGTTGGTGTGATTGGCTGGGAATAGTAGTTGAGTTCGAGCTTAGGAAATTGCTGGATTAAGTCATACACCAACTGACTATTACCCTTTAAATTCAATGCTTCCGATAATTCCAATGCGCTCAAATTGAAATAACTGATGAATGGTAAATGTGAGCTTTCGGTGACTCTGACGACTTCCTTGGGGCACAGGTCTCCGAATTGACGGAAAGGAGACGAAGTCAACCACATTCGATGCTCCACCATTTTGCACAAATTGAGAGCCGTCTTTGCAAGCTCAGACCACCCTTTTTTAAACACTATTTCAAAGATGGCCCGAAGTAATCTTCCAGCAGACTGAGTGATGTAGATCATATCTGCCATTAAAGCAAACCCTTCAAGAGAAAGCCGCGATATATACGATTGAAGGAGTACGTTGACCTTGGCTGTGGGATCATTGGGACTCTCTTTGATAGGAATAGGACATTTTTCAAGCAATTTTGTCACCTCCAACTTCTCTTCCTGTCTTACAGGAATAAATTTGAACTCTCCTGAAGTTGCAAATATCCGTAAAAGCTCTATTTCTGTCAACCATGGCTTCAATTTGGAATTGTACATGTTCATACTGGAATAGTTGATGTAGTAGTGAGAAGCGATTTTCCCTAATTCGGTGGATTTCACCTCACCTGTTTGTTGGTTATAATCAGCCATCTTATTAGTGTGCAAAATCGTCATGGCCGTATGAACCAAGTCTGTTCGTTTAGCCACAAGGCTGGTGTCTTTCTCGTACTCAGCCCCCACATGGTATAAAGATGGGGATCTTAACATCCTTATATAAAGATAGGTATACCCTAACCAGTCCACTGCATCCTGAACAGACTTGACGGTACCCAAAACAATTTCAGCATTTAAATTATCCACCAATTTGCTTACAAACTGAGACTCAATTGGCAACTGCTGGTTGAGAATCGCTAGGTAATATTGTAACTCATCATGGTTGGTAATAATGATACCTTCACCGTTCTTGTCGTATCGCGGTCTACCAGCTCTACCCAACATTTGAAGTATATCCTGGGGGGAGAGTTGGACCCATGTCCCCTTTTCTGGAGAATAAGTATCCGTACCTTTAATGATAACGGTGTGAGCAGGTAAATTGACACCCCACGCCAAAGTGGCCGTCGAAACCAATACTTTGATATGGCCCTGGGCAAACAAATCTTCCACCACGCTTCTTTCGTTCTTGTTCAAACCAGCATGATGGATTCCAAACCCTGAGGGGAGAATATCTCTAAGGCCTTGATTTTTCATATTTTCACTTTCCTGTTTGAGGATCTCTGATGATCCGGAATTGGCCCGTAGCACCAATTCCTCTTGTTCTGAAGTTATAACTTTTTCCTTGAGCCAATTGGCAGTTTTGAACGTATCTTTTCTCGAATGGACAAATATAATTAACTGTTGGTTCTGTCCGAGGGTCTCGATCATCTTTTCATGGCATGCTTCATTCATTGCTGTCAATTTCTTGATGGCTTTCTTTTCCTTGATACCAATAAATTGCTGTGCCAAAGGACATGGTCTATAGGAAGCATCAAAGTAGAAAAGACCCTTGTTCACTCTTAAAAATTGGGCAACGTCTTGATAGTTGGGTAAAGTAGCAGAAAGCCCTACCAATCGAATGGGGTTCCCAGTAGACTCTTGATACCGGTGAGTTCTACTTACAATACTTTCCAAAACCGGGCCTCTTTCATCGTGCAACAAATGGATTTCATCGATAATAATAAGCTTGGTTAGGGCAGTGGTTGAAGAAATATCGGAAGATTTCCGGGTGATAATATCCCATTTTTCCGGAGTCGTAACCAAGATTTGGGTATCATTGATCTGCTGCTTACTGAGATTCGAGTCCCCGGTCAATTCATTAACCACTATACCAAAAGTGGGGGTCAATCTTCTCTCGAATTCCCTCATTTGTTCTTGGACCAATGCCTTTAATGGAGCTATATATACAATTTTGAACTGATGAAGGTTGATTTTGCCGGATTTTGCATCCCGGTAATTCTCAATGGTCCGTAAGATCGTCAACATCGCCACATTGGTCTTACCGGCACCCGTGGGAGCACATAGGAGCACGTTTTCATCGGATTTGAATGCAGTAGGGTATACCTTGGATTGAATACGGTTCAATGACAGTGTTTCTGATGATGGAAATACTTGTCTAGCCCACTCGGGCATTTCTGATATGGCTACAAGTGTTTCGTCTTCCCCTACCGGAGGAGAATCGGGTGGTGGGATATGGATAGTATCATATGACTTTTTGGTTTGTTGGTAAGATCCAGAAGGAAGTTTGACCTTTTTCGCCGTCATCAAATGAGATCCCTGGTCAAAAACAAGTCCCTCAAGATCCACTACTTTCGGTTGTCTGGCAGCAGGTTTAGATTTCTTTTCCATTGAGTCTCCTTGGTCCGATAATTTCCTCTTCTTTTCTTGTCCTGATGAGACACCGGTGGAGAGTTCCGAGGCTATTGAGTGAAGATTCATGGCCTCTAGATCCTGGAGAATCTGTTGTTTTGCGGAATCGTTATTCATAGCCGTCAACCACTTGATTTTGAAGTGTATTCTCCATCTGTTCTCGATACACAGCTTGATAAAATCAAAATGATCATAATTCATGATCTCCATTAATTCATTTTCGATGTCTCTAGAATTGAGATTGCTATCTCCAAGAACAGATCCGATGGAACTGTGAATAGACTGGATTTTGGCCGGGTCTTCCTCTTGAAATATATTGGTGAGTTTCCTCTGGAGATAAAAAAGATCAATTTCATGTAAGGGAATCATGCTGTCGTCCTTGACAGATGTATCGGTGGATCCTGATTGAACCACCAACTCTGCTTGGGGAACTTGGTCGTCTGAATGGTCACCAGCTTGATAATTTTTTTCCTCATCTTCAGAACCATCTCCATCATCTTCTCTTTCTGCATCGCTTGGGTCTTCCTGGTCACTCCCATCAAATACAACCGCCACGCCTTCCTCGCTGTCGCCTTCCTCCACTTCTTCAACCACATAGTCGGTGATTCTATTGGCCAAATTGATTAATTCATTTAATTGAACATCACTGACTTTCATGTCGAGGATTTGTTCGATCTCCGCCCGTTTCTCCCCCACCTCTGTCTCCAGCTTCAAGACCTCTAATATCGTGTCTGCTGCCGATAGTATCACTTCATGGCTTGTATCTGGTAGAAACGTACGGACTTGAGTCATGATAAGATCAAAGAAATGGGCAGTCTCTTCGCTGCTTGGATGATAACTGATGTTCTCATAGCTACTGTAGTACGAGTAGTTGTTGAAAGTGGCATCATTGGTCCGTTTAGGCTTGGTTTCCGGTGGTAATTGCTGGAGTTGTTTGGTTTCATGTTGAACTCTGGTTCCCATGTCTTTGACTGAGATTTGTCCAACAAGCGACGAGGGATTGGTGCTGACATCCTCACGTGGTCTCCTCTCCGCTCGTATCACCTTGTTGGACATCTCATCATAGCTGTACTGTTTGTTGGAGTCCATTTTGAGTGGTGGTATAGATGGAATGGGGCCTATACTATGTTGTATATCTGCGATGGTGTCACGTGACGGATCACGTGATTTGTATCCATAAGTTCTTCAACCGTAGCCCAGGCAGTTTGGGCCAGGAAAGCTCGTAAGTATAGCGAATATCGCGTTAAGGCGTGAATGATAAGCATCAATGAACTTCCAGCCGAGTCCCTTCGCTAACAGGACTCAATCAAGTGGTTGTATAATTGGATGTAATTATTGATGGTAGGCTGCAAAGTCGATGAAGTTGGAAAAACCCTCCTGATCGAGAAAGCAAATACGGACCCTAAACAGCCTGTGGCGGGCCCAGTAGTTCTTTCCCCTGATACCCAGCATTGATCCATTCCAAGCATTTCTGTAGGAGGAGTATAACAAGGGCATGTGTGATATCGCACGTGACCCGGCGCGTGATCTGACAACATATTCACGACTATGAAGATCAGCCATAAACATTATTCTTCGTAACTACAACTAGAACGATGTCGTCAAACACCAACGCGCTTACCCCATTCATCAAGTCCTTGCTAATGGAGCCCCCCAATTTTACCGAGGGCGATTTGGCCACCGTTTTGCGGTGTATTTTCCGAGGCATTCCTACTGATATCCAAACTGCTGCTTTCTTGACGGCTCTTAGATTAAGAGGATTGGACCACCGGCCAGAGTTTATTGCCGCCGCGGTGAGCTCGGTGTTGGAGTTCTCCAAGATGATCCCGCTGGAGCTTGTGGACCCCATGGGATATGTGGATATTGTGGGGACAGGAGGTGATGGTAAGAATACTTTCAATGTTTCCACATCCTCAGCCATTGTTGCGGCTGGAATGGGATTACCGATCTGTAAGCATGGAGGGAAGGCATCCACGTCTACCTCTGGATCTGGAGACTTGCTTAAATCATTGGGTGTGGATTTAATGAAGGTTAATGCTGACACCACTCCAGAAATAGTGAAAAAATCGGACTTTTGCTTTTTATTTGCACCTGCTTTCCATGGAGGTATGCTCAAAGTGGCTCCTATTAGAGCGCAATTGGGGATTCCTACCATTTTTAATATTTTAGGACCATTGATCAATCCTATTCCTTTGAGAGCCCGTATTTTGGGGGTTTATAGTGAACAACTTGGAGAATCATATGCTCAGGCCGCATCTATACTAGCTAGAGAAAGTAAGGTTCATAAAAGAACCATGGTGGTGCATGGAGACATTGGTTTGGATGAAATCTCTCCTTATGGTTACACCAAATATTGGATGATAGATGAAAATGGGTATGTTACTCGAGGAGTGATATCTCCAAGAGATTTCAATTTACCAGAACATGATCTTACCTGGGTTGCCCTGGGTACTGGTGCCGAAAATGCCGAAACCTTGCTTCATATTCTTAGACAAGATCAACCTCGTTTCAAGATAAAAGATACCAATAATCATGCCTTGGTGGACTATATCTTGATGAATACCGCAGCCTTGGCCGTTGTTGCTGGAATTGCCAACGACTGGGTCCACGGGGTAGAGCTTGCAAAGGACTCGATTGTATCTGGATCTGCCTTGCGTGCCTTGGAAGATTTCAAGGCTGCTGTAAATGAGTTACCCACTGAAATCTAACTTGATCCATGCCCTTCGGTAGTTACAGCTCAAATAAAATCCGATCTTCTTTATAAACCCACAAATAGAGAAACTTTTTTAATACTTATTTTTATACTAGATAATGTGATACAGCAAATTTTAGTACCATAGACTTAGGTACTCCATAAATAGGCCAAAGGTTCAGTATACCGATCACGTTTTCGGTCACGTGTTGAGATGAGATCATGTACTGCAGGTAAGTCACCCCCCAATATACGCGTCCCCAAACATCATCAACACAAACACACCATTCCTAGTCCGAGATGTTTTCGTCGAAGAAGCTCATTGGGACTCCGCAGAGGACCCAGCGGAATTCCAGGCTGCAAAAGCACGAGTTCACCCCAATAGGAAATCGTTCCAGGTCCACCATCGATGATAACCATGAACCAGTACCCGAAATGGAAACCAGTAGAAACCTTTTCAAGCTGATAGATCCAAATAACGAAATGGCTCCGGACTCGTATTTCGAGGACACGATCGACAACTTTGAGTCGAATGGCTCGTTCCACAGGCCGGATCTCGATATTCGGGATCATCGTCCGCAAAACACCAATCGTCGTGATTTTGTAAACAACGGATACTCTTCCATTAAAGAACAAGAAGATAGAATTCGCCTGTTAGATGCAGAGAATTATCGGTTGAAGTTGGCGGTTCTTTCAATGCAACGGATGCTTGGAGATACCCCCGAGGATCAAAGAAAGCTTCATTCTGAAAATGTGGCCCAACAAGCAGAAATCCACCAATTGAACCAAGAATTGGGTCGCCTCAAGGATGAAATTCTCGAGTTACAGTACAATTCCAATAAAGAAAATGAAGACCAGTACCGAGTTGCCGAAATCAGAGCAGAATACAAGCAACTACTTGATTCGAAGGACTCCAAATTACATCATTTCGAATCAAAAGTGCAAGAATTAGAGTCGAAATTATTGAGTGGAGCAGATCAGGCTCAGGAATATGAGGAGATTTATCATGAACTCAAAAAATTGAAATCCGAAAATCACAGAATGTCTGATGAAATAGACCAGGTAACACATATAAATGAAAAAATTAAAGATGATTTGCACAAGCTGGAGCACATAAACGAAAATCTCAAACATGAAGTGCACCAACTAGAGCTAGACAACCAAAAATTGACCGATGATGTGAATCGTGCAGAGTCTGGTATTGATACTCTCAAAAACCAACTCTACGAGACAGAAGCTAACAATGAAAAATTGAACCACGATATCCATAGCCTTGAAGAATCGGTAAGAGTGTTGGATAAAAAATTGCACGATTCTGAATCCAGGTGTCTCGACCTAGAACAGGCTCTCAAATCAACAGATGCATCAGGAGAAATGTACCTGCAAAAGTTGAGAGAAAGGGATAATCAAATTCTGGACCTTCAGCATCAATTATCTACCTTGAAATCCTCATATAATGGTTTGGCCAGAGAAGTTGAAAGGCTCGAAGATTTACAGCGTACTAGAAAAGATACGACTGGTGAATTAAGCTCCACGGTCAAACAATTACAAGATGATTTAAGAACAAAGGAAATGGAGTTGAGAAGTGTCAGTAATCAAATGGCCAAGAATTCTGGCAATTTGGATGCAGCAAAACACGCAATTGGCCGTCTCGAAAGAGAAATTGATGATTTAGAGCATGATTTGAGACTGAAAAATCTACAAATTGATGATCTTAATCAACTGAACCGGTCTTCGAGCAACTCTAACTACACATATGAATCACAGATTAATTCGCTTAATGCGAAGATTGAAAGGGTAACTGAAAAGAACCGTCTTTTGGAAGACCAATTAGATTCAACTCGGAAACAATTAGCTGAAGTTAAGCTCAATAAAGATGATATGATTGAAGATCTCAGATTTAATCATAAGAAGTCTTACAAAGACCAAACAGTACTAGAAAGCACCTTGGAAACCAAAAATTACGAGATCCAGCGCCTCCAGCAATCATTAATGGACAATGAAAATCTAATCATCGAATTAAAGCAAGAGAATCAAGATTTGTTGAAGAAAATCACCACTCAGGCCAATACCTCAAAACATGATTTTGAAAAGCAAGATTTGGTAAAACAAATGATGTCCAAGGATTTGATACTAGAACGTATTGAAAATTTACTAGGTATCAATAATCAGGACCAATTGGAATTTGAAATACGCGACTTGTTGCTAGCAAATGAACAGCTCAGAGAACTAATGGAAAGAACTGCCCAAAGAGAGGACGAGTTGGAATCAAAGTATAGGTTGGCCACAAAAGACCTTGATTCCGATGCCATCAGAATCCAACAATTAGAAAGAAAGATCGATGATTTGGAGTATGAAAGGGATATGTTGGATAGTAAGCCTCGGGTCAATGATTATGATATCTCGAAGTCAAGAGATGAATTGTTGATTAGAAAGTTGGAATTTGATAACGAATCCTTAAGAAGTTTGCATGAAGGTGAGATACAAAGATACAAAGACAAATTAGAAAGCCTAGAAAAGGAGTATGCCCAATTGAAGTCAGCAGCTACTGAAAAATCGCCATCTGCGATACAAAACCTCTTGGAGTTCCAGCTCAAAGAGAGCAACAAACTCAACGAAGAATTGTCTAGACTGTTGAGTACTTCAAACACAAACAGTAAATCATTAGAAGAAAAAGTAGCCAGATTGGAAAAGGAAAATGAAGAACTCTTGAATTCAATAACTAGCACTGTTGAGAACCAATCGGAGGCGAAGATAAAGGAATTGACCCACGATTTGACCAGGGTCACTGGACACTGTAAGAAATTGGTTGAAAAAGTGAATGAACTTAACCGTTCTAAGCAAAATTTGTCGGAGAAAGTTGAAGAGCTTAAGGAGTCCCAAAATCTTGCAGATAGGGTGAACGAGCTTAATTTAGATCTCTTGAATGATAAAGTGGAAAAGCTTCACTTGGAAAAAGAGTCCAGCGAAATCGTGAAAGTGAAATCGATGAACCGATTCTTGCTGGCTAAAGTGGAAAGCTTAAACAAGAAACTTCAGTTTTTGAATGAACCAAAGACATCCAAAAAAGATGACAAGATCCGTCATTTGGAGAAACAAATGACTTACTATAAAGCCAAGCTTTATGATTTTAATTTAAAGGCAAATGATTTGCAAGTAATGAATACATTTATGATTAATTCCATCAAGAATTCCAACAACAGCATCAAGAGTGATGTTGAAAAATTGATTCTGTATGGAATATATCCCGATCATCCACAAAAGAGGAAAACCCCATTGACATTCAAAGTGGTGGCCAAATTTGTTTTGGCAGGGGTGAGAATCAAGAGACGTACTGAGAAATCAGAACGGAGGAAAGTGAAGTTAATGGAGTTGAAGGGTGAGATCGAAAGGGAGAAGTTGTTGATGTAAAGGATGGTATGTATATTAGATTTAGTTCTATGATGTATAAATAATTTAATCGAGCACAGGAAGTGGAACTGATTGTAAGATAGCAGTGAACTGGGGCGGCATGGTGGGTCATCAATGATTCTTCCAGAAGAAACAGTGACGGTTGGAATTCCATCCGTTTGTGGAATTAGTACGCCAGAACGTACGATATATAGTAGTGGGCTAATTTCAGGGACTTACCGTTGTGGTGTTTACTTTGGGCTTCTGGTTTCACCTCATAATTCTTGTGATTGGGGTCTGGAAGTTCTTGTCGGTGCTGGACTGTCTAGTCCTACCTATTCTTGGGGTCTGGATGGCGGAAGGTCCCGGATTAGAGCTGTTACCAATGGATCCCGACCTCATGTTCAAGAACGAGGTGTTTGCTGGGACAATCATGTCGGAGGTCGAGTTCAAGGACGTGTCGCCTTGATGGACCCCCATGATACTGTCATTCACCATATCGAGCGAAAGAATGCTGTCCATATTATCGGCGGCCAAATACCCATTGCTCATGAATTCTCCAATGGAAACGTCATCGTGGCCATCCCTAGGGTGGGTGTAAATGGGCTTCAAAATTGTGTTGTCGGTCTCCTTGTGGAGAGCACTCGATTCATTAACAAACTTTTCAAAAATACTCAAGTCACTCCACGCCTTCTCTTTGAGAAGTTCCTTGTTCTTGTAAAGCTTTGCCCCCAATCTCATCGAGCTGATTGGTATGGCACCTTCCTCCTCGTCCTCTTCAAGGAGGATCTGGGGAAAAAGGTTGGCTGTAGCGTCCATCAATGCCTGTGTTTCAATATCATCAAAGGGAATGGCCTCATCCCGCCATCTCTCCATATAAAGCACCTGGTTAGCATCATCCATATGGATATACGAGAACGTCGAGTCCCGAGTAGACATGGCAACGGTGTCTTCGTGTTCTTGTTCTTGTTCTTGTTGCTGTTGCTGTTGCTTTTCTACTACTAGACTATTGATAACTGTTTGTTTGTCTGTGCGACTGGGTGCAAATATTGTACTTGGTTTTCTAGATGAGGACATATAGCTATGGCAATGGGTGTAGTATGGCCACCAAGTGAGCTTTTGAGAGCAAATAGGGGAGACTAAGGAGCACTCTGGAATACTTGGCTATCTGGGATTTGTAAATACCAAAAATTTGCTTCAATTGGGCCTTGTTCTTTTCTTGATAGAGTTGATATTTAGGTGCGAAGGGTCAGGTTGTTCCAAAGATCGAAGAGTTTGGTCTAGTACATTATTACATGTGTCTAGGAATAAATCCAAAAATGCAAGTCAATATTCAATACAATTATCGTAAACATCTATGAAATTTCAGTACGAAAACTATCCTAGTTGATACCTCGGTGGATAATTGACCCAACTGATTACTTGGTTAATTATGTTCGAATCAATATCCAACAAGCTGGCAGAATTTTGGGGGCTGCTCAACCCCTACGTCTTCCAATACCATCAAGATCTGGTCTTGCTGGCTCTACTGATTCGCGTGGACCTACGTTAAAATATACATGAATTAAATTAAAATACACACCTGTAACCAGGTACCTCAAAGGAGCCCACGATAATCCGAAACTCACCACCTTCTCCCCATCATGCTACCGCAACCGGCTGTGGTTGCTGGCACAAACCCTCAAACAAAGTGGGTTTTCTTTCCAACACCTTCTTATCATAGTTAGACGACTTGACCAACTTGAAGGCACCGGTACCAATACTCATGGTTTGACCCAAAATGATACATTCAGAAACACCTTCGATCTTGTCGTTCTTCATAAAGAAAGCAGCGTCAAACAAATGGTCGGTGGTCTTTTCAAACGATGCCAATTGCAAAACCGAGTCTCTCATTTTACTCAACCCAAATCTGGTGATACCCAAAACTTCTCCCTTATAAGTCATCACGTCTCCCAATAATTGAATATGACGAGGATCCACACTCATACCGTGATTACTCATAGTATAGTCGATTTCCTTGATGATGGAGCTTCTGGCTGCTTCAATTCCCAACACCTCAAACACTTCAAGAACATGGTTGGTGGTAGTCTTAGTACCGACAATACCATCGGTGGACATGACTTCCTTCAATCCATACCCTTCAACCAACAATTCTTTCTTCGAATCTTCCCGAATATTAATGACCGCACGGAAGATGTTGGGCAATCCCTTGATACAGATGTGTGGTAATGCTCTCTTCAATTGTTGCATTCTGAAGAAAAGAGTATTGGTATTATCGGTTGGATTTTTCAAGCTTTCCGTTTTCGTTTCCCTTAATGTCACCAACACATTGATTCTATCTTTACCACTAATGGAAACATCACCGGGTAGAATCTTAAGTTTTGGTGCCGAGAAAATCGCCTGGGCAATACCGTCCAAAGTAAGTTCTAATTGTAACTTTTCAATGGTGTCCAAATCAACCTTAATGGACAAGTAGGCCATGTTATTCTTGTAGACATCTTCGATGAAAAATGCAACGTCTTCCAATAACGTCTTTTCAATTCTACCTTTGACCACACGAGCAGCGATTTCATCTTCATCGTTGACCAAAACAGAATTGATGATTGGCGTCGAAATCACCTTGGAGGCATTGATAATTTCCTTAATACGGGGAACACCCAAAGTGACGTTCATAGAAGCCACACCAGCAAAATGGAAAGTCTTCAACGTCATTTGAGTACCGGGTTCTCCAATGGATTGGGCTCCAATGGCACCAACAGCAGTACCGGGTTCTACCTTGGCTCTCTTATATTTATAAAGACATTGTTCCAAAAACTTTTGAATGGACTTATGAGACATCTTTAAAAGCTGATTCACAGCACGTACTGCACTAGGATCTTCATCGACCATGATTTCGTGTTCTTGAGGTCTGTCCAAATATGGACTCAAGCCCTTCCCTTGTCTAAATTTAGCCAAACACTGGGCCTTTTTACTAACAAACTGTCTTAACGACTCGTAGAACTCTCTTTCGGCATCGTTCTGATCAATATACTCGATTTTATCATAATCTTCCGGTCTCAATACGTTACCCAAGTTGTCGTATCTGGTCAAGGCATCCTCCAAAGGATGCAAGATGGAATCTACCAAATCGACAATTTCATAGGGCAACAATCCAGCTTCATTGACATCAAATGTAATGTTGAAAGAATGATCCCATTGACGGACAAAGTTGACGGGTTTGGCATCACCTTCCATATCGAAAGGATCTAAACCATCTCCACCATACGTGAATTGAACCACACCATTGGACGAGTTACGAACACTATTATCATATTGAGAAGATAAATCTTCCAAGGATTTCATCAATCTTCTGGACATATACCCAGTTTCGGCAGTCTTGACTGCGGTATCCACCAACCCTTCTCTACCAGAAATAGCATGGAACAAAAACTCGGGAGGAGTCAATCCACTGTAGAACGAATTTCTCACGAAACCCTTGGATTGAGGAGTCTTGGAGTTCTTGGTGAAATGTGGTAACGATCTGTCTTGGAACCCATCGGGAACACGATTACCAGCAATGATTTGTTGCCCCACAACTGCCACCATTTGAGACACATTCAAGGTGGAACCTTTGGAACCACAAGTGGCCATGATCAACGGAGCATTCAAAGGATCTAATTCCCTGATACAAACATCACCTGCTTCTTCTCTAACTGTTGACAATAACCCACCGATTTTAGCTTCTAAGGTTTGTTCTTCATTACAACCAGGCTGGGTCTCCAATTTTCCTCTATTATACAAATCAATCAATTCATCACACTTCAAATAAGCTTGCTCTACCATCAATTCCTTTTTCTTTTTTAATTCCACACCAGGAGTCACATCATTAATACCAATGGAGAACCCACGGTTACCCAAGAACCGAGCACAGAGCTTGGCCATTCTATTCATGGCATTGGCAGCTTCATCGGGGCCATAGTCTCGTAAAATAGTATAGAAAACAGAATGTTTCTTCCCGTCACCCAATGTGGATTTATCCATTAATCCACTCAAGATATTGGATCCCCGAATGATGACAAAACCGTCATTAGGTGACATTTCGTTTGGTAATCCCTTTGGTGGTGCCACGTAGGTCTTGTTTTTAGCATCCAAATTGATCACCACCTTCGAATCTTTATTTGGTTTAATTAATAATGAGAAGACTTGTTTACCAGTCCATAACATTACTGGCTTGAAAATTGCAGGAGGTGGAAGATCGAAATGACAATCAGCATCGGACATCATACACAACAATTGAATCAAAGTTGCTCTATCGAAAAATGAATCTTTATGAGAAATTAAATATGATCCAGTGATAAAATCTTGAGTGGCTGCAATGATGGGTTCACCCGATTTTGGAGTCAATAAGTTATTTTTCACTCCCATCAAATTAATGGCTTCAGCTCTTGCTTCTTCAGTTTGTGGAACATGCAAATTCATTTCATCACCATCAAAATCAGCATTATATGGTGTACAGACACACTCATTCAACCTGAAAGTTCTCCAAGGTCTGATTTTGGCATAATGAGATAAAATAGACAATCTATGCAATGAAGGTTGTCTGTTGAATAACACAACATCACCATCTTCTATATGTCTTTCTACAATGTCTCCAATTTGTAAATTCTTTGCCAATTTGACCCGATCTCCGAATCTCAAGTTTCTCTTTGCCATTTCATTTTGTTTGGAAAGATAATTAGCCCCAGGATGTATATCAGGACCATTAAGAATCAACTTTTGTAATTTTTTCCGATTGTAACGAGTACATTTTTCTGGATAAGTCAAAATCTTGGCTACTCGATCAGGAACAGCCACTTCGTCGATTTTCAAGTTGGGATCGGGAGAAATGACGGTTCTACCGGAGAAATCCACTCTTTTACCGGATAAATTACCTCTAAATCTACCTTGTTTTCCCTTTAATCTTTGACAGAACCCTCTGATAGGTTTGGCAGACTTGGAGCCTGAACCACCACTAGACGGAAGCAATGCAGGATTAGCGGAATCTGAATTGATGTACATAGCCACCGATAATTGTAAATAATCCCATTGTTCCATTAAATTATTGATTGAAATCCCCTTTTCAACCCCTGCTTTGATCAAAGATGAGGTCCAAACGATTTCGGTCAACTTCACCGTCAAATCGTCCTCGTTGGATTGGGCATCCATCATGACTGAAGGTCTGATACAAACAGGAGGGGCAGGCAAATATCTCCAAATATACATTTCTGGACGACCACCACGGGAAGGGTCAATACCAAATAATTCACAGTCGGAGGGGCTGATCTGCTTGAATAAATTGAGGGTTTTCAAAGGATTTAAATCGTCATGGACTCTTTTGGCAAACTTTTCCAACTCAGGGTTTCTTGAAAAGACTTCTTCGAATTCATTATCCCAAATTTCCTTTTCAGGAGTAGGTTTTTTCCCGATCCATCTGAAAGTATCATGAACAATCTTCAAAGCTGCAGGACCAGCACCACTAGCAGCTTTTTTCACCACCCCATTAACATGATGACATTTCAAACATCTTCTTTGTTTTTTACATTGCTCGAGGATTTTCTTCAAGATCTTCATTCTTCTCAAGTTATCAAGGTTAGGTCTTCTAAGATCCACCAAAAATTGACGCTTGGACTCTTCGTCTAATAAAATTGATGAACAGTTCTTGCAAATACATTGCAACACATGAATGATGGATTTGAAATATCCAACATGGAAAACAGGAAGCGCCAACCGGATATGCCCGAAATGTCCATGGCACGATGCTAAATTCCCATGGCAGGTGGCACATTCGCTCAGGTTGGATGAAATCCCCATCTTGGTATCTAAAGCACCAAAAGGCTTTGCGGCTCTTCCCTTCTCCAAGTCATAGAGATCACGAGTTTTGACTTCCACTTCCGACTGCGCAATGATCTCCTTCGCCGATAACGCTCCGAACTCGAGCCCCTTGATACACTTGGGAGCAATATCCACAACCACCTCTTTCATGATGCTTACAGTGTAACAAGAAGAGATGAAAAAATTACTAGTACTGCGATCACGTGCCCCGTCAGATCATTGATCTCATCGTGCAGGACAACTGACTTGGGACTGGGGTGAAACAACGATGAAATGAGTCATTGGAGCCAAGATTTGTGACTGAGATGACATGATATGCGTTTGTTTTGGGTTACCGTTTGGGGTTACGGGTTTTGGTCCGTTTTCTTCTTTTTTTTTTAGCTGCTTTAACCGTCTGATTATTCGCAACTACATAGAGAAAATCCATTAACTATGATAATCCATTAACTATGATAAACCCTAAAAATTCAGCATTTATGGTTCTTAGTGTTACAAAAAATAACATTGTAATTTATCAAATTAGGATTTTTGTTCAAGTGGCTGAATTTTAATGGTTTTATGGAATTTTTCACCAATTTATTGTTTCGAGATCCAAAGAACAAAATGCAGTGAAAAATAGCGGGAAAATAGCGGGAAAATAGTGGATAATGGTGCAAAATCCGAGCAAACCAAAACTAAACCTCCAAACGCCTGCCCTGCCAATCCCAACACCCCTTTTCCATCGCTGTTTGTCCAGTCTACTAAAGTCTTGACACTATATACACCACCGGTCACGTGAACCACATCCTTTTAAATCCACTCTGGTGGCGTACAACAAACCTCCAACATGTCTACTGCTGATAAAACTGCCGAACAAGCTATCGTTCCTCCAGAAGAAGAACAGAAGGTCATCAAGACCTTGGAGGAAGACGACGAATTTGAAGATTTCCCTGAGGACGGAAAATGGTCCAATGAATCCAACCCCCACATCAACCCATCCAATTTATGGGAAGAAGACTGGGATGATGAAGACAATCAGGACGAGTTTTCACAGAGATTGAGAGATGAGTTGAAGAAGACCCAGAAGCCGGTCTGAGGGCCCCTTGAAGATCATCGAAACTGTAAAAAGTATGACGGTCACTGACCATGCTATACATTGTCTTTGGGCAACATAGGCACTATATCTGTTTTGGTACTTACAATTGTTGGCATTTTTGAACCAATGGTTGAGTTTGTCATTCAGTTTCAACAGTATGGCTTTTTTCACGGAGCCACTTGCCCGTATTTGAGATGACTTACGTGGTTATACTATATATATATATATATATATATATCAATTAATAATAGAACAAGAAAACGAAATGTAGAAAAGTGCTACGGTTATTCCAAATGCGGAGTAACTCAGTTTATTTGTTAATTAACAATATATACCCCTGATTTAGGTGTTTCGTAGATGATTCATGTATGGGACCCACCTGTATCCATTATACCTTTTGGCCAATCAAGCATAGAAATTCACACTCTTGGACTTTCTGGCTTGAACTTCTCCTATAGCTTCAACAAAATCCTCGTGTTTTATAATCGATTTACCATTTCTTAATGCAATCATACCAGCTTCAACAGTGACTGCCTTTAATTGAGCACCATTGAATTCATCGGTGGATCTGGCCAATTCTCTCCAATTGACCGAACTATTATCACAATTTAATTTTCTAGCATGAATCTTCAACACTGATTCTCTAGCTTCTTCAGAAGGTAATGGGAATTCGATTTTTCTATCCAATCTCCCCGATCTTAATAATGCTGGATCTAAAGTATCCACTCTATTGGTGGCAGCCAATACTTTGACTCTATCATCAGAACCAAACCCATCTAATTGATTTAATAATTCCAACATGGTTCTTTGGACTTCTCTATCACCACTCTTATCAGAATCAAATCTCTTGGTACCAATGGCATCCAACTCATCTATGAAAATGATGGTGGGAGCCTTTTCCTTGGCCAATGCAAACGCATCCCGTACCAACTTGGCACCATCACCAATAAACATTTGAACCAATTGTGGAGCAGCCAATTTCAAAAATGTAGCTCCTGATTGTGCAGCACAAGCTCTAGCCAATAATGTTTTACCAGTACCAGGTGGCCCATACATTAAGGCACCTTTTGGAGGCTTGATCCCCAAATTGGTGAATTTATCTGCTTGTTTCATTGGAAGCACCACGGCTTCTATCAATTCTTCGATTTGTTTATCCAAACCTCCAATATCCGAATAATCTTCAGTGGGTTTCTCATCAACCTCCATTGCCTTGACTCTTGAATCGTATTCTGATGGTAATGTGTCCAAAATCAAATAAGAATCCTTATTTACACCAATTAAATCATTAGGCTTCAATTTGGCTTCGTCAACCAATCCAATGAGAGGTAAGAAAATCGTTTGCCTGGTGGATGTCTTAATAACCGCCGATTTACCTGATCTGGTGGCATCTAAATCAACATTGGCACCTTGTTCGGAAGCTTCCTTTTCCACATCCAAATCCAACAACTCGACCACATTTCCCACCAAATATGGCAATTGCTTATTGTTATTGATCTTTTCTTGGTTATCTTTGATTCTTTCCAACATCACTGTCTTTTCGTGGGTCAATCTCTGTGACTCTGACTTCATGACCTTAATATCATTATCCAAAAGCTTGGTTCTATTGGAGATATCGGAGGTCGACGAGTTGAGGATTTCCTTGTCTATCAAATCATCCTGGTTGGAGTTTTCCAATTCTTCTAAGGTGGACATGGTACAGTGGATGGATAAGATACTATACTCCGTCTTTGCAGTGTTGCCACTGAGTTCGAGGGTTGGAAAACGTATCACGTGTTAATCGCGCGTGATACGTGTCACGTTTTGTGTCACGTGACCTAGATCAACAAATGATTCGTAATGGGTACTAGGGAATGAGGGTGGTTCGGTGATATGCTGGCAGAGAAAAGAAGGGTTTTGCTGCTCACATTGAACTGGCAAGTTTGTGACACTACCAACAGTGGGGGTGTTTGAGACAGAGTGATGAAGTGAAGAAATGAAGGTGCGATGTTCAGTTGTATCCTGCACGCCATCGCGATGTATCAACAACATTTCACAGGTGTTCCACCAGTATTCAAGACACCCACAGACATGAGTTTTGACGGCTATATCCACCAAGATCACAAAGAGCTTGGCGACGCCGAGTTTGCCGAATTAAGACAAAAGTGTTTGGATGGTAAGTGTGGAATCGGCAGTCTACATCAACAGATCGAGCAATCACCAAAGCACTGGTTGTGACTGATAAGGGCAATTGCAAAAAGATCCCTGGAACTGGCCAAGCTCTCACAAGTCGTACTAACACAGAACAAGCCCGGAATGTTTCGTACTCGCCATATTCCAAGTTTCGGTAAGTCACAATACTTTTAAATCGACATTCAATTGATTCTAAATCGACATCCTAATTGATTCTAACATTATTCTAGTGTGGGGTGCACCTTGCTTACCGAATCGGGCCAATATGTTTCGGGAGCAAATGTGGAGAATGCCTCCTACGGAGCTGGGGTGTGTGCCGAAAGAACCACCATCTGCAAAGCAGTGGTAAGTACAGCCATGACGTGATGCCATATATGGTTACATTATGTCAAAGCACCAAAAGCGTGATTTTAATATTTTTGTTTGAGTATGCATAACCTTTAATCCAAATTAGGACTCCAGGTAATGCGACACTTTTCACCTTTCACTCATATGTTTTTACTAACCTATACATAGACCGAGGGCCACCGCCGGTTCAAGATCATTGCTATCTCCGGTGACGAGGACTCCCCCATCACGCCCTGTGGTATTTGCAGGCAATTCATCCGGGAGTTTGCCCCAGAAATCCCCATATATATGTTCAATCAAGACGGGTCTCGTTTCATGAAGGTATACTTGAACGATTTGCTCCCATTGAGTTTCGGGCCTGAAAACTTGGGCATCTCTTCCGGTGGGGCCTGAAATGTAAATAGATCACAATAACCAGCATTTATCTACTTCTTTCTTTTTTTTTTTTTTTTATTTCACAGCCAATTATTGTTGGCTCTTCATGGTGTAGTGACCTGATGATGGCCGGTTGGCGCACGTCCATGCTCTATATGAAAAATTTGGAATCATCACCAAACTCATCACTAAGCAAATAAACCATAAACCATGGCTGCCATCTGTGCATCTCCTACCTGCGGCAAAGAAACGGACTCTGTGTTGAAATGTCCAGTGTGTCTCAAGAGTGAGGTTACCAGCGTCTTCTGTAACCAAACGTGTTTCCGTTCTTCATGGTCGAGCCACAAGAGTATTCATAAAGGTGATACTGATGAGCCCTACAATCCTTTCCCCGAGTACACATTCACCGGTGAATTGAGACCCAGCTACCCATTGTCTCATAGAAGACCAGTGGCCAAGCATATCAAGCGTCCCGATTATGCTCAGAATGGTAAACCAATTAGTGAAATCAAAAATGATCGGGTGGGTAAAATCGTTCAATTATCAGAAAAGGAAATCAATAAGATGAGAAAGGTGGCCAAGGTATCCAGAGAAATATTGGATGCCACTGCTGCTCACGTCAAGCCCGGTATAACGACCGATGAAATCGATGCCATTTTACATCGTGAATGTATGAAGAGAAATGCATATCCATCTCCACTTAATTACTATAATTTTCCAAAATCGCTTTGTACATCTGTCAACGAAGTCATATGTCATGGTATTCCCGATCAAACTGTCTTAAAAGATGGTGATATTATTAATTTGGACGTCACTATCTACTATATGGGCTTACATTCCGATCTTAATGAAACTTATTATGTAGGTGATAAGGCCAAGGCTGACCCTGACACTGTCAGATTGGTAGAAACCACCAGAGAATCCTTGGAATTGGCCATCAAAGCTGTCAAGCCAGGTTTGCCTTTCAGAGAACTTGGTAATATCATTGAAGCTTACGCCTCCAAAAATAATTGTTCTGTTGTTAGAACTTATTGTGGTCATGGTATTGGTGAACTTTTCCATTGTCAGCCAAACATTCCTCATTATGCCAAAAACAAAGCCATTGGGATTGCCAAGCCTGGTATGGTGTTTACCATCGAGCCTATGTTATGTCTAGGAACTTATAAGGATACCACCTGGCCTGATAACTGGACTTCTGTCACTCAAGACGGTAAAAAGTCGGCTCAGTTCGAGCAAATGTTGTTGGTAACTGAAACTGGTGTGGAGGTTTTGACTGCTAGAAGTGAAACCAGTCCAGGAGGTCCAGTTCCAAGAGTCTAATTGATTTCCCAAAGAACCAAATCACGAAAATATCACTTCTTGGGGGGTGATTGTCGATAAGGAGATTGTATTTAAGGTGGTGGTCCCAAGGGTTTGAGCTAACAGGAAGGTTTGGACAGGTGATTTTTATTTTTTTTTTTTTCTTTTTGGTTGTTGTCATGAGTCATTGATTGGTGTGGTTGCCCCAATAGTGATGTTAAATAGAATAGAATAATAGGCATTTTAAATATATATGACCCATTTGTAAAGTTACATGTGTATGTGGTAAATATAACAAGGTTAAGTTCAGTTGATATGTTTTATCCTTGGGGTCCATTAGTTAGCTCTTGTCCCCGAATCATCATCTCACACACTGTAGTCTCGACCTTGTTCAAGGAGTCCTTGAAAACGTCCAATTTCTTCTTCAAAACTGAGGTACCCTTGGCATTATAGTCGGTGGTCAAGATTCCTTTATTTACACTCAACCCGGGGTATTTGGATATCAATTGAGTCATTTGCTTGTATAGTTTTCCCATGAACTCAAGGTTATACAGAGAGCCTGGAGCCAACGTCTTGGTGTCTTCGTCCACTAGATTGGATATGGTATACCTCATGATTTCACCAGTCAAGTCAAATAATCCCATGAAATAATCCCCCTGGTAGATAAATGTGATTCTTTTTGCAATGGAAACCGGCGAATTGTCCCAGAGATGGTTTAGGCTGGCTTCAAGGTCATTGGTTTCGACAATTTCGTCTATAAATCTAACCATCGATTGGTACTGTAGTAATTGTTTGGTCATGACAAAATACATAAATGTAAAAGCCTCGATCATTTCTTCGGTAGCATTGGATATCGACAGTTTGAACTGGCCAAAATGTACACTTGGCACAAACTCGTCCTGGATCCGTTTCAAACATGTGGCTATGATCTTGAGGTATTCGATGATCTGGTCCAAGTTGGCCTTGGAAATGGTGCCATTGTTGATTCTATGGAAAGTAAAGATCAACTTTTTGGAATACGAGTTGAGGTCTCGGCATATCCGAATGACTGTTTCCCGTTGATCGTGATAATTGAGAAGAAACGTCCTAGCAGGCTGAAAAATGGTGCTCATCACCAACAATAGTACTGGTGATATTAAAGGGAATGGGGCCGTAACAAAAGTGTAAAACAAGAGTATAGGGCGACTGGTGGTGTATGATCCTGACTGAGAGGTGGTATCAGAAATTGCCAGTAGGAAGTAAGTTTGATCCTAGCCACCTAGAACTAATGGAATTGATTTGGTAGGGTCTTATTTTAGGGCTGCGAAGTACCTCAATAGCACCAAATTGAACATACCAATGAGCTAGACATTGATGGTGGTTTCACGTGACAATCGTTAGAAGATGCCTAGTAGAATAGTTGTGAATCGAAATGAAGGCGATGGCTTAGGTTAGATAAGGTGAACCGGAGCTAAAGTGATTGGATAGCCAACCTGAAAATCACACCACTTATTCTATAGTATACTTTCTGCCCCAGGCAGCCTCTCGTAGACTGCCTTATTACTGTTACATCTGACAAGGCTGATTTATTGAGAATGAGATTCCAAAAGACACACCACTGGTCTGGAATATTACTCATTTTGACTAATAGTCACAGTGTACTACCCAAAAAAAGAATACTTGGTAATAGCTTGAATATATCAATGGCTTGCAAATAATTCAAAATACACAAGACGAAGAAGGCCAGATTCTAACTAGACCGTCGTGCATTATTTTATAATTAAACCACACAATTGTGGAGAAATAGTATAATTTTGAAGAATTGAAAGGGTTGAATTAATTTTCTATTGATCTACTGAAGATGGAAACTTTGTTGCAGGTAGGAGCGGAATCAAAGTAAAAAATACTAATATTGCTGTGGAATCCCAAAAGGTGGGGCAATTTGGCATTCTACTTGAGTGAATAGGTGTTTTTTAGCTGATATTTTTCACTATTTGAACAAACCTTCTGTAGTTTAGCAATGGGGGTATGGCAATAACGGGTTCAATTCAGTCCAGCTCCTAGTTTCTTCATTCAACCTCCTTAGGCAAGGCATTTTCAATTGGAATTTTGGACAGTTAAGAAGCCCTGCATGGAACAAGATGTATGGAACTGCCCTTAAATTTTATTTCCACCCTCATCAACAGGAGATATAATGCATAGAAAATTATGCTTTAGACTAGAGTAGCCATTTTGGTATTTCAACAAATTTCTAAAACAAGAAAATTCTTGCAAATTTACGAAATTACCATATTTCAAAAATTGTAAAACCATGACAAACTTTTTCATGGGATGACAAAGAAAAGGATATATGCAGAAAAGTTTAACCATGCTGACCAAAATTTGTATCTTATTTTTGTAAACTCTAAACAAAAGGAATGGTTTATTCTATCAGGGAACAGTACACCAGGTGATGGACTTTTGTTGATTCGGTATTTGATATAAGGAACCTGTTAATATAGAAAATAATTTTTTCAGATAACAGGTCCCTTGGCCCAGTTGGTTAAGGCGTGGTGCTAATAACGCCAAGATCAGCAGTTCGATCCTGCTAGGGACCACTTATCACAACAGGGCGTGTGGCGTAGTTGGTAGCGCGTTCGCTTAGCATGCGAAAGGTCTCCGGTTCGACTCCGGACTCGTCCATTTTTTGGCCCTTTTTTTAAAAAAAACGATATATAATAAATTCCCGAACAAAACCCCAAATTAATTCCGAAAAATTCCTAACACCTAGCCACCAGCAATAATGTAATCAATACAGTTAATAATAACCCACACACTCAATACAATTATGACATTTAATAACTAATCAAGCACTAGTCTAGTAACTGGTTTATGGCTGGCCAGTTCAGTGGCCATCGACGTGTACAGCTCAAAAAAATCGCGTTGAAAAGTTAAATCAACCATTTGGTACACTAGGGCTAATATATTATAGAGAAGGAGATGTCATCGTCGATTCAATTACTTAACCCCAAAGCAGAGTCGTTGAGACGGTCGCAAGCTTTGCAGGTTAACATTGCCGCGGCTCAGGGCTTGCAGCAAGTTTTAGCGTCCAACTTGGGCCCTAAGGGAACGTTGAAATTATTGGTTGATGGATCCGGAAGTTTGAAATTGACCAAAGATGGGAAGGTCTTGTTGAGTGAGATGCAAATCCAACATCCAACGGCCGTGATGATTGCACGTGCAGCCACCACTCAGGATGAAATCACCGGTGATGGTACCAGCACTGTTATTCTTTTGGTTGGAGAATTATTGAAGCAAGCCGAAAGATTTATAAGTGAAGGAGTTCATCCAAGAGTGATAGTCGATGGACTTGAAGTGGCCAGAGAGGAATCATTGAAATATTTGGATACCTTCAAGCAAACGCCTGATTCATTTGATAGAGAATTGTTGTTACAAATCGCCAGAACTTCATTGTCTACTAAAGTTACCGCTGAACTTACAGACGTATTAACCCCAATAGTCACCGATGCCGTTTTAAATGTCCAAAGAGCAGATGAAAGAAACTTGGATTTACACATGATCGAAATCATGACTATGCAACATGGCCATGCTAGAGACACAGAATTGATCAATGGTTTGGTGTTAGACCATGGTGCTAGACATCCCGATATGCCAAGAAGAGTGGAGAACGCTTATGTGTTGATTTTGAATGTTTCATTGGAATACGAAAAGACCGAAGTCAACTCCGGGTTCTTTTACTCATCTGCTGAACAAAGGGAAAAATTAGTGGCATCGGAAAGAAGATTCGTCGATGAAAAATTAAAGAAAATTATCGACTTGAAAAATGAAGTGGTCGAATTGAATTCTGATAAAGGATTTGTGATTATAAATCAAAAGGGTATTGATCCAATGTCCTTAGATGTTTTGGCCAAACATGGAATTTTGGCTTTAAGAAGAGCCAAAAGAAGAAATATGGAAAGATTACAGCTTGTTTGTGGAGGTGAAGCTCAAAACTCTGTTGATGATTTGACTCCACTGATCTTAGGTTATTCTGGTTTGGTTTATGAAAATTCTATTGGTGAAGATAAATTCACCTATGTGACTAAAAATAAGGATCCAAAATCTGCCACAATCTTAATTAAGGGCTCTAACAATCATCTTTTACAACAAACAAAGGATGCAGTTAGAGATGGTTTGAGATCAGTGGCAAATGTTTTGAAAGATCAATCCATTTTACCAGGTGCCGGTGCTTTCTGGTTAAGCTGTAATGATCACTTATTGAATTCAAGTGAATCCAAAAAGTTTTATAAAGGACGCAATAAATCCGGGATCAAGGCCTTTGCCGAAGCTTTATTGACTATACCAAAAACCTTGGCTACTAATGCTGGTTTGGATGCTTTAGAAACTATATCTAATTGTCAAGATGAAATTGCCGAAAATCATATTGTTGGTGTCGATTTAAAGTCAGGTGAACCTTTGGACCCTACTGTGGAAGGTATCTGGGATTCTTATAGAGTGTTTAGAAATGCTCTTGCAGCTGCTACTGGTATTTCTTCCAATTTATTGTTGTGTGATGAATTATTAAAGGCTGGCCGTTCTTCATTGAAAGAAGGTGGTGCAGGAGGTCCAGGAGGTCCAGGAGGTCCAATGCCTGGTGCTCCAATGGGTGCTCCACCAATGATGTAATGAACCAGCTAGCAGGAACAAAGATATATAGTATTATCGAATGGATAAGCTCATACACCAACAATTAATATTTGATAGTTGGGTCGAGAGACAAAATTATCATTCATGAATGTATACATGATAGCTTAAGCAGTAACATACCCAATATTTTTGCATAGATTAGTAAAATGGTGAGACTAAATCGTGCAATCGAGTCAGATAAATGTGATGATGTTGCATCTTAATCATTAGCTGATTATCTGGAACAGTAGTATTTGAATATAGTAATAATGTCAAAATGCCTACCCTTGTAGATCGCTCAAGTTCATGTATGCAATGCAGATAGGCTAATGTATAATTAACCGACGATACTAATTCTGTCCCTTTCGCATGTACTAAACAAGATGAGATTAAACCAATTTCTGATAAAGCGAAATTGATTGAAGAATTGTGTGCATTTTTACAGCCACACAGAACCATTGCCATTGCAATACCATTGACATGCTACTTCAGTCAGCACCAATATCACATTCTCCTAAAGACACCTTACTAATTACTAGAGAACAGAGTCAATTATTTACAATCGAATCTGTAAGTTGAAACAATACAAAAAAAAAAAAAAATTGTCAAAAATAAAGGAGAGAATGCCAGGCTAAATGAAATTTCATCTTATCTTTCTATGAGCAAATTAGAGAATCGAATCATGCAAGACCGTTAATTTCAGTACAAGGACAAACCAAGATGATTCTTGAATCGTGGTGCCTCATATTAATGGACCTTTCATTTTTTTTTCCATATATACTAATGCACCTTGGCTTAAATGACACCTTAAAATGGTAGGTGATGAGTGTGGAACTATAGAAAAAATGTCAATTTAAAGGTGGTATGACCGCAAAGGTGTATAGGTCCGGTTAGCTGACAGAATGGCGCGGATATCTGAAATTCCCGTAAGTTAATGTTTTTGAATCTACCTACCAGAGTGCAAATAAACGTTGCAATCTTTTTAGGTTGGATGGCGGGGGTCTAAACCTAAAATAATAGACCAATATTTCAGCATAAAATGCAATTCATTTATATGGTACTATTTGAGTCTCGTATTTAGTAATTCATTCGAACGGGTAGGTTACTGCCACATAAGGCAAGAATTGTGTTGCATGAACGAGTTCGGAACTCGGCACTTTGAGTTCAAAGAAAAGATTCCGTGATGTAAAGCAATTTTTGGTTCGAATACCAAAAAGAAAAAAATATTGATAACGAATGCGGGGTTTCTTTTTATAGCTAATCAGGTGATTTTTTTTTTTTTTTGTTGCTAGTGTAAGTGTAATTGAATATTGTCATAACGGCTGATAATTCTACGGTGATTAATATGTCAAAAATTCCAGTAATTACATGTAGATGTAATGCATTACATTGCATTTCGCGTCTCACTTACATCCAACTGTCAAGCAGGTGATGGTTATTATTTAATAATTGAAACCTGAAGAGTCACCTTCATAGTTGCCGAGACCAACCGAGGATCTTTGTGTACAAATGAATCTGGTAAGGAGTTATGTAACTATTCCAGTTTGACAGTTGCGGAAATTTAAAATCATTCCGACGTCAATTAGCATCTATTGTTAGATTAACCAACTATCCGCTTAAACAAAATGTGTCCGTGTCGGGCATCACAACAATCCAACGATCATAAACAATTGGAAACACACTTCGAAAATGTTCACGATTAGTTAACATATAGTTCTAGAAAGACAAAGACCATATGAAACCTTTTTTCCTATTTTTTTTTTTTTTTTTTTACCCCCTCCAAAAACAAAAAAAAAATAACTCATAATATAACATAGGTAAAAAAAAAAAAAGCCTTACCAAAATCTTTGGTTAAAATAAAAAATAGATTAAAGTTTGAGGCTGGAGACTCTCGCAAAATAATGTTACAATTACAATTCTAGATCAAAGCAATTGTCCCAGTTGAGAAGCAGGTTATCTACAACTTGGCTAGAAACGGAATTGATTACACTAAAAATACAATAATAATTCACCAGTACAGCAAGGTAAAATCAACCAACACCATATGATAACCAAACAGCTCTGTGATATGGTAGACGAAAGAGACGGTATCGACACATAAAGTATGATACGTGGGTGGCTAAAAAGAGCCATTCTGTTCTGAGCCAGTCTCTGCTGTGAACATTTCTGTCTCTGACTAATAGTCTACGCCCCCACACGGCTAGGATATCTTGTAGGAGCTAGTTCATCAGTGAAAATAAAGAACTGATCTTTGGGCGGTTATGCAGACCGACGCATGTCAATTCCATATTCTAAATTTGGACCCTGAAAATATACGCTGAATTGTTTTGCCCCGGATCTACACTACTAATGGATTGATAGACACATAGGCAAAACTTTTAGAGTAGGCACGTTAATTTTATTTCTTGGGACCGAAGGAATCCTGAGACAACTGGCATTATTTTAGTAATAATTGTAGAACTTAATTATTAATTATCTTCGCATTTAACTAGTGGATAGCTGTGATAATCAGAGGTTCATCCACTTCAAATCTAATCTTGTATCGGAAAAAGAAAAAAAAATTGTATCTGTCAAAATTGTTGGGTCCACAAACTGGTCACATATGGGGTTGAAAAGTATGATCCAAGATTGTACGGCACAAATAGAGTAGAATAACTAATCGTCAAAATATCAACTCCCTGCATTTGTTTGTACACTGGTTAGTTTCCATGATGTTTATTTTCAAGATCAGGCCATATTTTCACCCAGAAACTGACGTTGAACTCCGACGTAAAATGGATAAATGGTCTAGGCGCAAGAATAAAATAAACAACGGGGCAGAATTCTAGCTCAGTGGTTAATAGCTATTAAATTCGGGTTCGTATTCCAAAAAAAAACTCATGCTTTGATTCCTACCACAATTTTTTGGGTGTCATTAATAAATAGGTGCAAAGCATGGGCCACATTCCAGAACTCTTTGACCGTTACAAATCACTTATCCGTCATGCTGGATTTCCCACGAATTTTTCCCATCTTGTGAAGTTGTCAATACAGGGTTTCGCGCCAAGCATCATTAAATTTATTTTATGGATTGTCTAAGTTTGTGTATCTAGCTTTTCTCAGGATTGGGCTGAACATTTTAGAAATTGTGCGCCCTTACTAAAAGTGCCCATGGAGAGTTGTTGATATCCATAACGCCCCTTATTGCTACTCAGAACTAATATTTTGATCGTTCTTCTTGTCATCCTAAACTTTAAAGCTTAATGTAGAGTATGATCACTGGAATTGCCTAGTATCTCGAAGAACGATCGGAAAATTTCGGAACTCATCTTTAACATGATGACAAAAATCACAGCTCCACAGATACGCTCATATGAAGGTGGTTCCACACTGAATATCTTAAATAGATCATAACCCAGTGTATAAGGGGTAGTATATATGGTCTCTGGATGTTTAATTGAAGGCAACGTCATGCTTTCTTTTTGTAATTACTTAATTGTTCGAATGTATTTTTTTTTTTTTTGCTTTTGACCCTTGTATCCATGCCCAAAAAACTAGTTCCAACTTACATCGCTTACACTTTCGAAGTGATGCGGATCTAACGCTCATAACAGAAGCGAATTACTCTCAGCCATATTCATAATATCTAGCTATTGGAGAATATTTTTCAGTTGATAACTTTACTTCAAATTATTATTTATGCAAAGCGGCAGTTGCGAATTTCGGTAGACGTGCATGAAAACTAGACATCGAAGAGGTCAACTAAACAAGGTGTCAAGGTTTGAGACTGGGCTTAATAGGAAATGGGGCACGCTAAGCAATGCCACGACCAGACCTAGGTTGAACCCCTTCTACAACTGGTGCATCATCCCGAATTATAACTGTATATAAATTCCCCCATATCTTCAATTTACTTGTCCGTACAGGAGTTCCAGTTCAGGGTCTCTTTTTCCCAAAACCACAATCTTGCATCATTCTGCACCTACCTAGTCAGGATAGGTTGCATTCATCCAACTGGAATCCAAGCAATAATCCATAACTACTTTATCTATAACGTACGAATCGAGCTCGCTTAGTTCCGCCAAAAAAATAAAATAAAATAAAGTTCATTCCCCCCCCTTTAAGATAAACAATATAATACGAACTCACTATCAACTGAAGCTACATATAAGAGTCTGACAGTGTCTTGAATTTATAAATTGCCCATCTCGATAGTTGAACCAAATTATCAAAAAAAAAAGAAAAATTTCATAAACTCATTCCTTTTAGATTGTCAAAGGTCCGTGGAACTTAGATTCTTATATTATTCAAAATCATTTCGAATTTTAGAATTGGGGTTTAGGATCTTCTTCTTAATCTGATTATTCAATCAATTATTTAAAGGTCGATCCAAACGACTTTGTCTTCCTTTTAAAGAGAAGCACATCCGAGTATAATTCCTCAGCTGGACCGGGAATTCATACCTTGAGATTCCCGTTGAATCGTTTTGTGGGCACAATTCATTGCTCTAATTCCCTACCATCGGATATTAAAACCAACTTGATCTTGCAATAAGCACACGTTCAACCGTCGCCAAAGTGGAAGTTATTTGATCGATTTGCATCAAACCTCAACTCATCTTCCACTGTATAGAGAATCCAGTAAGTCAATTTTTCAGCCAGTAGTGGAGGCTACCTAACTTTAATATCCCAAATCAACCGGGTTGACCTGGCTCTCGTCTAATAGACAAGACCCAACCCTGTCATAGTGTTGACGTTCCTTTTGGCACGTCTTGGACCATTTCTTCTACTATGAATGCTTGGAATAATTTGGTATGGAGCGGGGCCACAGGGAACAACAATACTAACTCTAACTCTAGCGATAGGCGACAACAAACAGGAGCCCAGCAACCAGCAATTCAACAAGAATCTTCATCAAATATTGTTAAACAAGAGCATCCAAATAATCGGGGAATGCCAGGAACAATAAGTACAATGACTGGGAATAGTGGTTTTGCTGCTAAACCGTTTGACTCTCGTGATGCTGCAAATAGACCGTATTATCCTCCACAACAGCCTTATCCACCACAAATGCATGATATTTCACATCCACCTGGATACTATCCACAGGGACAATTCCAGCCTCATTACCAACAGTATATGGGCCAGGCGCCTATAATGGTTGACGAGGTACCAAAAGTGCAGCCCCACGGTGGTGTACCCATGTACGAAGGGACGTCCCACCATGAGCCACCACCACCAAGTAATGTTGACCCTTATCGCCAGCCATATACAACACATGCCTATACAGCAGGCCATGGCGAGGAATATTCCAACCACTGGGATCAACAGCATCAACAGCATCAACGCTCACATCAACACCAGCCTCAGCAACAGCCTCAGCAACAGCCTCAGCAGCAGCCTCAGCCTCAGCAACAAGTTCCGGGAACTCCCATGACACAGCAGCCAGCCATGCGATACCATGAGACTCAGCTTCCTTCTTTGAAGCGGTCTTCTAGTGCTACATCTAAGGACCATAGACAGAACAAATCATCGGCAGCTACATCTCCAAATATCAAATATGAGGAATCCTCGACTACGACCTCGCCGTATGCTCAGGTGGGCTCGAGCAGCTCCTATAATCAAAAGAGTAACAAGCCCGTATCCAAGCGGTCACGAATGGGATGCTTGACATGCCGGCAAAGAAAGAAACGGTGTTCTGAGTCCAGACCCAAGTGTGCTGAATGTTCCCGGTTGCGGTTAAATTGCGTTTGGCCCAAACCAGGAACAGAACATAAGAATAAGCCAAAAGAAGCAAAGGAGGAAGAAAACACCATAGATCACGAAATCTATGGTAAAATCAAAGTATTGAGAGGAATAGTAGAATACAAGAGCAACTGACCAAGACCCCAATTATTCCAAGGTTTGGAGTGCATGGTCGCTGATTACGGATTGGGTGCAAAATAGATAACAGAGAAGGACCCGATTTAGAAGGGGCACGGCTACACGCATAGACAACACATAGATAGCATTCTTTCTGATTACCGAGGTCATTATCCCGAGGAAAGTTGCAAGGACGCCTTGTATAAATCCACAGAAATGTACTTTAGATGTATTTATAGACAAAGAGCCACAAGCTCTAGATAATATTAGTATCAATAAGGACGCCCAGTGTATTAGTAACTGGCTTCATTCCAAAGTAGTATAGAAACAGAAGCACGAAATCTAGAACGCCATACCACAACCATTCAGATAGTCTTGTGATCAGCCCTTTGATTGGTTAATCATGGCTACTTTCTCACAATTAAGTTTATCTATGTCAATCCCATGTGAAGCGTCTGATTTATTTTTCTGTAATTCCGTGGATTTATGCCTCGCTAATTCATTCCCCATTGGTAGTAGAGTACAGGAAACATTACGAGATGCCGATACATTTTATGATTTGAATTTAAGCTATGAGGACAACCCAACAGTTGTTCATGCATTATTTAAGTTGCTCCACCTTAATGTGTTTCCTATCTCTTTCGGGAACACATAATATTTGTCTTTTTTAGTAATTTGGATTGTTAAGGGAACAAAATTCAAAATCCGTGGATCCCGGATTTGTAATCTTGTAAATAGCCTTACCCACTTCTAAATCCATTTTGCCGGCTATAACAACACCGACCAAAACGTCCAGGTACAGGATCCCCAAAATGTTCTATTATTCCTTCGGAGGTGTTCTTTCTCCTGTCACACTCCCCTTTCGCATCATGGCTACTCACTCCTGTACATCTCTATGTCTACAACCACAACCTCGCACCCTCGCACACTGACTTCCCAATCAGGCAGTCATATCTCCATAAGACAAAATTCAACATTGAGAAAAAACAACACGTAAAGACACCCGTACCTCGTCAATTATTCACAGGGGCCACAATAGTCGTCAAATCATTGGTTTAAGCCGCAGTTCCAGTTCCGGAGCTTATCAATTTGACTTTACGTTTCTAGCAAGTCAAGACGTGACCAAAAAATCGAATAGATCTACAATATCGACAACTATGGCTGTTTCTTTAAGAGACAAGCAGATCTCCTCTTTGGAGAGGATGTTGAACCTCAATAAAGCAGACGAAAAGGCTAGTGGGACATTGAAACCAGAAGAAATCATCTGGAAAGTGTTGATTTTGGACCAGAAGTCGAGATTGGTATTATCATCAGTTTTAAGGGTGAATGATTTATTGAAGAATGGGATAACGATCCATTCGTTAATCGATTCCAAAAAATCACCATTACCAGATGTTCCTGCAGTTTACTTTGTTGAGCCTACAATTCATAATATTCTTCACATAATTGATGATTTAAAGAATGATTTATACGAAAGTTTCTACATAAATTTCACATCTTCGATTAATCGGGAGTTATTAGAAGAATTTGCTAAAAAAGTTTCGCTCTTGGGTAAATCAAATAAAATCAAACAAGTTTATGACCAATACTTAAACTTCATAGTTACTGAACCCAATTTATTTTCTTTGAATCAACCAAAAATCTTCACCAAATTCAATCAACCAAATACAAACGAAGACATAATTAATCAATTAGTTGATGAGATCTCAGACGGATTGTTGTCCTCGATTATCACCTTAAACCAAACCCCAATTATTAGATCCTCAAAAGGTGGACCTGCAGAATTTGTATCTATTCAATTGGATTTAAAATTAAGAGACTATTTGAATAACTCAAGATCATCCGCTTCTTCTTCCGTCGGGGTATCCAACCAACAAAGACCAGTGTTGGTACTTTTGGATCGTAACATTGATTTCGCATCGATGCTCTCACATTCATGGATTTATCAGTGTATGATTAGTGATGTTTTTAAACTCGAAAGAAACACCGTGAAATTGGTTAAATACCCCAAGGATGGTGGTGCAAATGCTCAACCTACTATTAAAAATTACGATATTGATCCCAAAGATTTCTTTTGGAATAAGTACTCTCAATTGCCTTTCCCTGATGTGGTTGAAAACGCTGATATTGAATTGAATCAATACAAAAAGGATACCTTAAGCTTGACCAACCAAACAGGTATAACATCATTGAACGATATAAATTTCGACAGTGCTGATACTGACACTGCAAATATCCAAAAAGCAGTTGATGCATTACCAGAATTAACTTTAAGAAAATCCACTTTGGACATGCATATGGATATTTTAGCATCATTAATTAATGAATTGCAATCCAAGAATTTAGATAAATTTTTTGAAATTGAACAAAACTTGAGTGATCCAAAAATCTTACAACAATTCTTAAATCTTTTGAATGAAACCGAAGCAATTGATACTTCACAAGATAAATTAAGAACGTTTTTGATGTTAATTTTGCTTGTTAATAATTTACCAAGTGATTACGTTGGAAAAGTCAGAAAAATTTTCAATGAAAAATACCCTAACGTCGACCTTAGATCATTGGATTATGTTTTGAAACATAAGGAACTTACCAAACTTACCAACCTCTCCAACTTGGGTGGATCATCAAACTCCCAAAACTATAACTTTGCTGGTGAAGCCGATACTTCGACAAATAATACTTCGTCCGCTTTATTGAGTGGTTTATCATCCAAGCTTTATGGTTTGACTGAAGGTAAGATTTCTGAAGGTTTGACATCTATCGCATCTAAAGTTAAGAACTTTATTCCAGAAAAGAAACAATTACCAATCACTAGTGTTATTGAAGCCATCATGGATCCTACCAATGCTTCCAACGAGTCTATACAATTGACTGATGATTACTTGTACTTTGATCCAAAGTCCAGAGGTGGCCATTCTAAACCTCCAAGGAGACAAACTTATCAAGAAGCTCAGGTGTTCGTGATTGGTGGAGGTAATTATGTTGAATACCAAGATTTACAAGAATGGGCAAGTGCTAACAACTCGGGAAGAAAGGTGATCTATGGTAGCACGTCTATTTTGTCAGCTAATGAATTTTTAGAGGAGTGTAGTGAGTTGGGCCAATAAACCAAAAGAAGTATTTAAAGCAAGCGGGCTATTCTGGGAGGTATTATTAATCTAGTTTAGGTGAAACTACTGATTTGAAGACTTCTTCGAAACATCAATATGTAATCAATTTATTGTCATTTGTTTTAAATTGGCTTAACTAGTTTGAAACTATAATATACACTTAAAGGAAATCTTTACTCTTTTCCAACACCTTTATGGAACGGCGAGAATCCAAGAATAAAACCTCACATTCTTCGATATCTTCCACAGTAATTTCATTACGTCCAGCAGTAGTGCTTAAGACACCAGCGGGAGACAATAATTGAAGAGCATAACGCAACGAGATGTTTGCGCCGTGAGTGGCCAATTTTTCTAAAGCTTCAGGGTTAATGGCAACTCCTTCCAAAGCTGCTCTCTTGGAAATAATAATCTTGATTTCTTCTTTATTGTAAGGTAAAGTTCTAACAATCAAAGATCTATCAATCAAATCGGGTGGGCAACCATGAGGATATTTAGTGTCATCATCAGAACCTCTGATAGTGGTTAAACCTCTATTAGAAGCCAAAACCACGATAGGAGCAATGGAACTTTCCAAAGCTCTATTTAAGTAGGTGAAAATCTCAACGTCCAACATATTGACTTCATCGATGAACAAAACACCAGGGATCAATTCGGCCACACCTTGATCAATATACTTGGAAACCACTTTGTTGACTTCCGATCTTAATTTATCTGTTATTTCTGTTTTACGAGGCTTTAATAATTGTCCCATCATAGATAATACATCTTGACCACCTTGAGGTCTGGCGTTGGCCACATCCAAATCGTGTAAAGTGACATCTTGCACAATTTCCTTTTTCTTGTGGACTTCTCCCTTTGGTAATGGTACATATTCTTCGGCTTCTAAATCGAATTCGGTGGCATAAGCATCCGATCTTCCGACTCTTTTGACGGCCCCGGTGTTGGATTCAATATAAATGACGTCTCCCACCGTGACTCTTTCCTTTTGGATACTTTCATATATACTTGGATCCAATCTTAAATTTTTGGTACCCTTTGCAGTCTTTAAACCTACCACCACATGACTGATGGTCTTACCATACCCACCAAGAGGGTTTTCGGCTTCTTCAGGGGTTAATTCAATGACCTCACCTTCGTAAACCTCCTTTGTTTCCTTGATTCTCAACCCAATAGCCCTTCTAAAGTTTTCCATCAATGCTGCTGTTTTCTTAATCTCAGCACTGAACAACTCCGAGCCCACTATGGGGCAGAACGGCACCTTGGGGCCCAATTCCTGTGATATGGCCAACGCCAACGCCGTCTTCCCTGTTCCCGGGGCACCGGCCAACAAAATGGCCTTTCCTGACATTTTCTTGCTCTTGATTAAATCCACTATGATTCCACAAGCTTCTCGAGCATCCGCTTGTCCCACAAACCCCCCTTCGACCTTTTTGGCAACTCCGTGCTCATCAAGCCCCAAACCCTTGATGTGGGTGTGAGCGGCCGTCCTGCTTTCTCTGGATTGAGTCTCTTTTACTTCACTAATTTGAACCATGCTTGAGGTGAAATGGATAACTGTTGTGATTTTTTCATCTAAGATGGAGCCCGACAAGTGTCGCATGTCGCACCACAAATTGTTCATTATGACAGAGGTAAGTGCACACCAATGTCAACTGTACCAGGTCTTGGTAGAACATTTGGGGCAAAGAGAGAACAAAGAATGGTGCCATATAAAAAGGCTTCTAATCCTTAATAAATCCAGAAATCGTCGTTAGAATTTGCTTTAATATCCAAGTAAATTATTTGAATAATTATATAATTATACAATTATAGATATAGATAATATATAGATAATATATAGATAATATATTTGTAGTGGTGCCGATCATTAAATTTAGGATGGAGTGGGTCGCATATGATATATGCCTTATTGTTTGTGGATGTACACAAATTGTAGTTGAGCATTCAAATTAATCATAAATTAACTAGTAGTGTATACCAGGTATCGGTATTAATTATATGTCACCGTTACCCACCGAAGACCAGTCAATAAAATCAACTCCATACGTTTTTTATGCCACTGAATCTCGTGCTTGGAAGTTCTTCCCATCCAAATGGTCCAGTTTGTTCTGAATTATTTGTATTTCCGGGCCAATCTCATTATTCAAGACGTTGATGGCTAATTATAAGGACAATATTGAACATATGGTTGGCATTTCTACTTGGTCCGTAATTAGATTCTCATTGCTCTGCATACATGACTCGCTCAAATTGTCATTGACTTTCAGATCTACTGACAGGAAAACTACATATCAAACGACATTGTAGAATCTAATTGCTGTTGATACTGTCTATTACTTCTGATATATTTTTCAGTCTTCCAATAATTAGTTTACATCCAATAAATAGCTTAGCCTGAGCGATCCATTAGTGGCTTTTCAATCAGATAGTATTCTATTCGTGTTCAACTGTTACGTAATCTGGTTCTTGTGATGGTAGTTATATACTATACAATGGCGAAGGCCTACCAAACTTCTTTCCATGTGTCCCACTACACTCCAGGATGGGAAATTGACGGCTCATTCGTAAGACAAATCCTCGTCATCTAATTCCTCAGCTGGAGGCTCTTTTGGCTCTTGGTTTTCACTCCATTGTGTCACATCGTCAATATAACTCAATATGGTGGCTATACTTTGACTTTCCTTGGCACAGTCCAACGGTAAGAATTGGACCATTCCAAAATCATCCACCAAATTAGCAATCATCTTATTAAGTCTGGAGAATTTCGGATTGAAGTCGTCTTCATCCTTACTCAACAATAACGGGTCAGGGTTCAAGAACTTTTTGAGTTGTTTTTTGCTATATTCATCTTTAATCAAATCGACCTTTGATAAAATGTTGATATGAGGCAATTCCAAAAGAATCATGGCCGACATGGCACTTAATGCTCCAGAAAAGAACTTGGAATTATCTACAATAAACGACGATTCCAATAAGTATGTAGCACAGAGATTGAAACTCAACGACTGCTGCAAATGCTTGACTATCGTGGGTAATACTGGAACATGGGTATATAATTCGATCTGGCCCGGACAATCAAAAATGAGATATTCGTCATTATAATCACCGATTTCTTCATCTAACCAATCTAGATTGTTGAGCAAAAACTCAAAACAGTAAATCAACCCTCCATTGGGCCCCAAATCCATCTCTTCCATGACATCTTGTAGCGAAATCAAATCTCTAATATCAATGGTAAATTCATACTCCGTAGCCTCTGCTGCTGGATCTAGATTGACAATATGAGCTCTTCTTCCGATCGATTGCATGTGCGAAATGATCGAGTTGCAGAAAGTGGATTTCCCAGCTCCAGCTGGCCCCAACGCTAAAATTCCTACTCTTGACATGATGGTGAAGAAGTGATGATGAGATTGTGACTAAGAGATGCCCTCTTCATCTCAGGTAGTGCGACGCACAACCTGACCCTACTATTACTGGCTTTTACACTGTCCATGTCTGCTAGGTGTCGTGGAAGAGTTCTGGCATCATATATGAATCATCTCCATACTCCATGATGTTCCAGATACTATCGCTATAGTTGCGGTGGTCTTTTAGGGGCCAATCTTGACATTGAGTTTGGGTGCGAAAACCACCACTAGTAGATAAGCTTAGAATAATCAGGACCAACCAATCGTATCAAGACCCAGCCTAGCTCGGCTAATTGGACAAACTAAAGCTTGGCCAGGCTTTATAGATCTCAGTAAAAAATTGGAATTGGAATTGGAATTGGAATTGTTGATCAAGTTTTGCAATTGTTAGTAGTACATGCCATAATGTGCTTTGAACCTTTGTAGTGAGACGGTTACGATATTGTAAGTTATTCTTTCAAGGTCATAGATCTATCCCGTCATCTACTTTATCCTGTTAGTGGATATTTCACTTCTGGTTTGTCCTGTTTGGGCTTTTAATAAATAAATATCTATATAACATATGGGGCTAAAGGTATAGATTATAGTAGCTGAGATTTTTAATATCCGCCCATGATTAAGCCCTAGTTTAACTTCAACAAGTCAATTTTTTTTTTATTTCTGCCAATAACCCTTTGGTTTGGCATAATTCCTCTGTATGCTAATTTATTTTTACATTCCAACCACAATGGCAGGTTGATTGGTTGGTCGTATCTCGCTATTCATCCTGCACCAACAATCGTCATAATCGTTTTCCATTTGAATCATTGCATCTATGTTTTCCTTGCTGAATATATCTTTACATATTTTCTTGATGTAACTGATATTTTCACCACGATAAATTTGGATGTGAATATACCCATTCAAAGAGTTGGTAGAATTTGGCCAAAATCTGGGAGTAGTGAATGATTTTACCCCTTTGACCTGATTCACCTCATGAAGAACAGACCGGATCTTTGTTTCCTTATCTGACGTCAACTTCAATAACAAAGTAGAAGCGGTCGATCTTATTAAGGGTAATGCCGAAACGAAAATAAGGAAGGCAATGATCAACGATGCAACTGGATCGAACCCCTCCCAATGAAAGAACTTGGTCAATAATGTGGAAATAACCACTCCAACCGAGCCTAGGGTGTCTGCAAGAATATGAAGGAAAATACCTTTCATATTATCATTCATACCCTCGTCACATTCTTCACCACCATGGCTGTGGCCATGACTATGGCTATGGCTATGGCTATGACTGTGACTGTGATCGTGATTGTGGCCACCATGGCTATGGCTGTGACCCTCATGGCCATGGTTAAAAGCAAAAATACCTATTAAATTGACTACCAATCCTAAGATCGAAACAATAATCAATTCGTTGGTTTTTTGGAGCAGAATAGGGTTCCAAAGTCTGCCAACTGCTTCGAAAATAATACTACCACTGATACCAATCAACAATGTACCGTTAGTGAACCCAGCCAAGATTTCGAAATTTTTCAAGCCAAATGGGAATTTACCATTGACATTAATTTCATTTTTTGAAAGAATTCCAGCAACCAAACCCAATGCCAACGAAGAACAATCAAGGGCCATATGAAGCGAATCTGAAAGTAACCCTAACGATTTAGATCTAAATGAATAAAGGAGTTGGATAAACATAAACGTGGTATTCAACAAAAGAAAATTAAAGATTGCTCTGGTATCAGAATGGCTCAACAATTCTTTCAAGATCGATGCCGAAGTCACGGTAGTTTTCTCTTTATTGGGACTGTTTGGGTTTTGGAGCTCCATGGCCTCGATATCGTGAGATCTATCAGCTTGAATAAGGAGAGGTAGTAAAATATTGAGAATGGAGATCATGTCAATTTTTTTGGATATGACAATATATTCTAAAGTGATGGCCATAGAAGCCAAAATCACAGGGACAGCACGAGTGGCCTTTAAATCTGCATCATGTAATGATATGACAAATACACCGGCAGCAGCCAAATTGACCCCAACAATGCTCAAGCTCAAGCCCTCAAAAAACACTAACAATAATATCAAAGACACCAGCGAGGTGGCTACCAATAAATTGATATTAAGACTATGAAGAGTATTGGAAATGGAGGAAGCGACCAATCTTTTGAATAAGATTTTAAACAGACAGACCACCATGACATGACCAAGAACAACGACCAATGCCGCTAAATGATCTGGAGTTTCGTTGTATGACACATAAAGGTCGATGACCAAAGTGATGATGGTATAAAGATTATATTCATTCAAGTAAAGCCCCAAAAATACCACCGAAAGTCTGCTTACCGGCAGCATCACAGAGGCATGGTATATGAGAGCAATTGCTGCGAGAACCAATAACGTTGTTCCATAGGAATTCTTGGGCGAAGACAGGATTGAAGAATTGTTTAATGCAATAAAATTGAAATGAAGGATCACTTTGATCATCACAAGGAAGGTGGCCGCCAACATCACCAGGAGAAGAATAGAGCCCGCGTAGGCCGACCCCAGAGACCAGCTCACGGGTACGTACGCCAAGCTTGCCGAGAGCAAGATACTGGGAAACGCTACCAATACTGGAAGTGTCCCCATCAACTTGGAGAGGACATTGATACTCTCTGGAGGCGGTGGCACGGCAAAGGAAGCTTTTTCGGGGTCGCTGGCACCATTGGGAGCCGGGCCGCTGACGGACTCGGCAACAGGAGCTGCTTGAGACACGGTGAATTGTGGAACGGTGGGTTGTTGATCATTTGGATTCAAGGGTCTACCGAAGGTGTAAGACGCGTTGAAATCGGGGTTCAAGTCGTCAGCGTTGAAGGAGGACGGTCCTCGCACGTGGCCCCGTGTATGTGAGTGGGAATGCAGGGACATTTGAGGCTGGTTGGTGACGTTTAATGGAAGGTCTGGTGATAGTACTGGGTGTTGGGTAGGCCAAGTGTCACCACGGGTTGTATGCAGGCAGCGGGTCCTTCAAATGTACCGATGGCCAAAAGCCGGACCAATTGGGCTCAAAAGCGTGAAGAGAAGAGTACTACGAGGAGCCGAGGCGCTCAGCCCCGCTGTCACGAGAGATTCTGGCGGTGGTTGGGGAAAAAGAGGGGCCTTGAGAGGGTATTGATTGATGGAGAGAAAATGCCTTGGTAGTTAACTGAAAAAAAAAAATCAGATTACCGAAAATATGTCTAGCCGCGTCTGCCAAATTAACAGGTAATTAACAGGTAATTAGCGACACTTGCTGTGAATTGTCGTGGTAGCAAATGGTGGTGGCGGTAGAAGGGCTCTGAGAGGACTACGAAGTTTTTCAGTTCGATGTTGTGCCAGCTGCTTGGATTTTTCTCCCTAAAAAATAGGCTCTTTTTAGACCTTCATCGTGGGTTCCTGACAGGTTGTGTCAAATAGGCAATTTTTCGCAACAATACAAAATGCCCAAAGTTAGCCAGCAAGCACAACACCAGGGGGACCCCCAACACCCGGGAAGATGAGTGGAGAAAAGTCACTGGAGCACATTGAGTGTGGCGAACTTCTCACATGCTTGGAGTGACGACGGGGGGGGTTTTTTTTTCTGTCATTTTTAAAAGTGGTTGCAAAATGGAAATTTGCATGGGGTATCAGGCTGAGTATCTATTGACCTAGCTATATAATCTATTATATCGTTCCAAATTATCTATAAGATTCGAACTCAATGAGTCACACTATACAAGGACAAATTGAATTCCTCTATTGCACAACAAACTCTTCAACATCGAATCTCTTACTGGAAATACCCATCTTTCCAATGTAATCTCTGGCATCAGAAGCCATTTTGTTGGCGGTGGTATCATCCCAGTCCAAGTGTCTTCTCATGATTTCAACAACACCATCAATGGCACTGTCAGCTTCTCTGGCGTTCAAGAAAGCCAATCTAGTTCTTCTAGCAAGGAAATCGATTGGGGTTCTGATGTATTCATATTTCAACGAGTACTTTAATTCAGCAATGGTGAATGGCTCGTCAAAAGATTGATAACTCAATTGGTTGTCGGTCGAAGCAGTTTGTTCAGATGGCTCGAACGACTTGATTGCAGCCAAAGTCACAGGCAACTTGTTGAAATCAGATTCAGTGTATAATTCCAAAATCAAAGATGATCTGGAACCATAGTTGTGGGACAAATGCTTGGCCAATTTCAAAGGAATTCTATATTCATGAATTAATCTGGCAGAGTAATTCTTAGAATAATCTTCACCACCATTCAAAATAATAATGTTGGTTTGACAAGATTTAAGATTCTTACCGAAATCAAACTTTTTAACCACAGTATCCACGGTTTCTTGGGCCATTTCACGGTAAGTGGTCCATTTACCACCAGTGATGGTGACCAAATCGGAATCCGAAACATGAACAATGTGAGATCTAACAAGTCCTTGAGTTGAAGAAGAACCAGCAGCTTCATTGGCAGGAATTTTACTTGGGTCACGAGCTAAAGGTCTAATACCAGACCAAGCAGAAAGAACATCATTTCTGTCGACTGGGAAAACAATATACTTTTGCAATTCTTTCAAGATGTCTTGAATTTCTTCTTCGGATGGAATTGGATTGGCAGGAACTTCCTTTAATGGAGTATCGGTAGTACCAGCCAAAACCTTACCTTGCCATGGCAAGAAAAACATAACACGACCGTCAGAGGTGGATGGATCTAACAAACCCATATCTCTTGGACAGTAATATTCAGGCAAAACAACGTGGACACCAGAAGAAGGAACAATCATTTTTGGAGCTTGAGGGATCTTTGGAGGTAAACCTTGAGGGTCTTCATTCATTTCCAAGATCTTGTCAGCCAAAGGACCAGTGGCATTGACCACGGCAGTAGCATCAATGGAGAAGATTTCACCAGTTTCCAAATCCTTGGCTTTAACCCCAGTCAATTTACCACTATCGTTTTTGATGAGTTGTTCAACCGAGAAATAGTTCAAAACAGTAGCACCTTTATCAATAGCAGTGAAGGCTAAAGTAGCATTCATTCTGGAATCATTGAAGGTACCGTCATGATAAATACAGGTAGCCTTCAAGTTAGCATCGGACATCATAGGAGCAATAGCGGCAGTCATTTCACGAGAGAAAACAGTGGAGTTTCTCAAGTTTTGATGACCAGCAAACCAATCATACATTTTACAACCAAGGAAAAAGTAAGGAACCTGCCACCATTTATAAACAGGAATCATGATGGGTAAGACCGAACATAAATGAGGAGCAGTACGCAACATATTACCACGTTCATTAAGAGCTTCGATGACCAAATCAAGCTGGGCTTTGGATAATTGGAAAATGGCCTTTTCTAAATATCTAACCCCACCATGAGCCATCTTGGTGGATTTGGAAGAAGTTCCGGAAGCAAAATCATTCTTTTCTAACAAGCAAACATCAAGACCTCTGGTGGCAGCATCCAAAGCAGTCCCAGTTCCGGTGGCCCCACCACCAATAATCAAAACATCGAATTTCTTATTGGAACGAAGATTTTCAATTAACTTCTCTCTAGAAGGAGGAGCAGGTAAGTCTTTAACTAAAGGTTTATAGGAATTTTGAAGATGAGGTTTAACTGGAGATCTAATGAAATCAAGATAGATGATGGTACCCCCCACCAAACCGGCCGAAGCAAGGATTCCCTTACCAATAGGAGACCGAATGAATTTAGACATAATACAAAAACAACTAATTGAAAAACTCAAAATATCGCAATCTTCGAGAATTCTTACTGTTAATATATATACACAAAATTTCATAGCTGGGACCGAAAAGAGGCGGTTACCGATACGCCGACGCGCAGATATTTTAACGTATGTTCTCGGTACCAATGTCAGGGTGACAAGATGTATGATTGCTTAAGAACCAAGACATTGCACACCAAAAAAAGACCATCCGGGCTCAATATAGAGTTGGTGGGGGGGTGGTGGGGTAAAAAAAGCGGGCCAATAGTACTAACTAGATAGGTGGGATAATTTAGAGGAGGGGCCGTAGGTTGCGCAATTATAAATGGGTGGTTCCGGAACCACCATTCCAACGGTCGAGGCTACACTGACGTATTAGTGGGGCTATGAAGTTACCAGTGAGGGTTGCGAAGCTACGGACGTATGGGTCCCATCACAAGCAACCGCGGATGGGAGATGAGCATGGGTCGGTGCCCTAGAGCCGGGGGTCCGGATATCAGGAAGTTGCTCCATCAGTGCACGTGGAGTTGACTACCTAGTGATTGCAGCTGGCGATTCCGACGACCGTTTAAGTTGGAGGCAGTGGCAGTACACGGGGACGGGTGCGTGTTGTTAGGGGGTACTGGTTCCCTGTGGTGGGCGTTCGCTGTGGTGGGCTCCGGTTCCGGTTATCATGCCTTGCCGGACTTGGTGGGGGATTCCTCGTTGTAACACCATGAGCCGACCCTGTCCGGTATAGCGGCCGATAAGTGTCAGTCACGTGGCCTGGCCCGTCATGTGGGCTGCTTAATCCGAGGGCCATGGCTCCAGACTGTCATACATAGCAATGCATATTTTGTGGCCCTGAATTTCGACTACAACTGAGGTCCCAGGTACCTGGCAAAGATAGTCGATCTCGAAGCCAGAGTCATTATTGTTAAATGACTTTTCATGATAAGGACGTGAATTCCGGGGCCTCTCTAATGCTGGTGCGGTATTGAGAAACCCGCTTCTGGTGAAGGTGCGAGGCCATGGGGCCAACCTTGGGGCCGCCATTCGGGCCTTGGGGGCCTTGGGGGCCTTGGCATAGCACCATTCCTCCAGCCAATACTTGTGTGCTCTAATTTCCAGTCACTATACATGCTACATTTGCAACCAGTATTTTGCTTCCGGAAATGCGATGGTTAGTTGCGGTTCCACCCCTGGTTGGAGTTTCCAAATCCATCAAACATAATTTATTTTTACCCACTAACTAAAAAGGTGGATGATGCCCTTGGTACACAAAAAAAGAACATGCTATTTCTTTGCATCCATCAAATCTTCAAGATACATGGAAGGAATGGTTTTTCTGTTGGATCTGGGGGTGTCGAGGTGGGAAGCATTGGCAGCTTGGCCGATCGAATCCTCACTATTGTTATGATCTTGGTTAATGTAGAGATTGGTCATTTGGGAATGTCTGTTATTGGTGGCAGGTAAATTGGTGGCAGATCCTCCAAAAATCGATAAATTGGACACCGAGCCTCCAAATTGAGCGGACCGCACCCGTTTATGTTGCATGACCTCTGCAGTGGGCGAGATATACATCTTGGTCAAATCGTGTTTGGAGGTGGCAGCGCCAGCCTCCGATGCGTAGATAGTGGAGTTGTCACCAATGACAGAGCCGCCAGCCACCGAACTCATGTGACCCAAGCCACCACCTAATCCAGTCAACACCGTCTTGTTGGGACTCAAAAATGGTAACTTGGAGTCCACATTCATGGTGGAGGGTGTCATGGTCCCGGCGCCTCCATAGGCAGTGTTGTTATTCTGTTGATATTTTTCATAGTATTGACGATCAGTATCATGAGACTTTTTGGCCAACCGAGACGCCGTCAACGACAAGATCAAATGATAGAGGATGAATGCCAACAAGATGGCCCCCACAATGGCCCCCACCGCAATGAACACCGTCCCCGAGGGATTGTGTTCTCGGTAGATATAAGGATTATTCAAGCTCTTGGGGATTCCGATCGTAGGGGTGGTGATATGTTCACTAGTGGTGGTGGCCCCACTTCCTCCATTAGATGCCAACTGAGGCATCCCGGTGGTGCCTGCCCCTTTGGTGTTGAGCTGGGGCAAGTCCCGTACCTCCAACGTTCTGGTCACCAAAGTATTCAAAGTATTCATTGTCAAAACAGTGATGGTTGGTGTTAATGGTGTTAAAAAGTGAGATGTTCTTTTTTTGATGTTTGTGCTAGTAATTTGTATGGATCAATTTTTTAGTCTAAATTTGGAAGGTAAACAGGCGGTGCGAGATGGGACGGTGCAGGCTGAGGCAATGGCTGAGTTGAGAGCCCACCAACTCCTGGAAGGGGGGACGATGGTCACGAGAATGCCACGGGAATGTCACGGGAATGTCACGAACGTGTTCCTGTGACCTACCAAAACATCGTCCCCAAAACATCTACTCTACAGTCTAGTGGCCTGCTACCCAAAGGTGGTGTTGGTGTGAAACTGGTAATCAATGTTTCTGAGTTGTCCCAAACGGGATAATTGTAACCTGCAAAATCTGGACGTAACCTGTAAATAGCCCAGTTCTAAATTTCACTTTCCTAGACACCATAGTTATTTAGGGTATTAATGGGTTCCAAAGGGTTGTGGACCTTGCTGGACCGTTTACAAGCTAATTGTGGCTAATCGTATCTATTTAGTATTTATTCCTTTCATTTCTATACCACCCAGAATTGGTCTTGCACCTCGTAAAATGTCATCCGGTAGGCATTCCAAATATCCACCGCTGCACAGTCATCCACTAGCCGGGGAACATACTTTCCGGGATACAAATCGTGGAACCGTTTGGGATCCTTTCTTGCCGAGTCTGCACAGAAGATCTTGAACTTGTTATAGTACAGTACCAGATCTTGTTCTTCCCAGGGTTTTGGGATTGGGGCATCTGAAAAATGGATTAGTTTGGCTTCTTTCGCAGCCGTTGTCGCATCCCACCCGGTGTTGGACCGTTTCGAAATAAACGGAAGGTATTGGGGCTCGGCCACATAACGACGGTGCCACTGCTCCTTAAATTCTCCCGTCAAAACCCCATATGTCCGATGGGGAAGTATACCCACCTTGAAAGAATCAGGCTGTGAACGTAACTGGTCGTCCAAATACTTATTAAGCACCTCCATATCGTATTCGGATTTTGCTCTTAGTTTGGACCGCCCGAATATATACCAAGTCCATGGATTATGGACATATTCAACCAATTCCTTAAACACTTTTTTGGAAGGAGTCACCACCATCACATGGTTAGCAAAAAAATCGTCTCTATTGTCGTACTTATGATGCTCATAAATTAATGTTGGCAACAGAGTAAAATGGTCGTTACCCCGTTCAAGTCCCTTTACCAACCATTTCATTTCCGATTGATACTTGGAAGCATCGGGAATGTTGACTTTTTTATGGTACACATTGTTATATCTTTCCTTCAGTTCCACGAGATTGTTTAACCAGTATGCTTGGGGCAAAGCAAATGAGATTTCCTGAGGAATATTGAACAATTCGTCGATATTCTGCCAGTTACCCAAAGAATCCTTGGTGAGCATCGAATCGGAATCAAAAAATACGATCCGATCATACTGGGTTTGATCAAAAATATGGAATTTGGTGAATGAACTGGCCCATGTAGATGTATCTTTAGAACGGGTTCTTATGGCAGGAACCGACTTGAGCTTGATATCATGCTCCCGGGAAAGCCTCTGTAACTTGTTCCAATGGTCAGCGTGATGGTGCAGCAATTCACTATCGTACAACACCACCATATTGGAGACTTTAGATCCAGCTTTCTTCAAGAGGATAAAGTTCATGATGGCCATGTTAAGGTAATCATAGCCAGTGGCATATTGCATATAGGCGTACTTTCGAGCACTTTGAGCATCCAATGGCGACTTCTGGTCCCAATAGTTGATTACTTCCTGAGGTAGAACCCTCAAATGAGAACTTAAACCTGTATCATGATGATTATGGGCAATACCAAATACTACATGGGTGACCACATAGTACAATATGATAAAGATGGCGATGGAATACTCCCAATTCCGCTTGATGAGTGATATCACCAGGCGTCTAGACATGGCTGATTGAACGCTGGGTTGACGGATCAAAAAGAATCACTAATTAGATTGGAATCATAGATTGTAGTAGTGAAAAATCATAGACAAAAAAAGATGCGCAAACCCGGAATCGAACCGGGGGCCCAACGATGGCAACGTTGGATTTTACCACTAAACCATTTGCGCAAATGGGAAACTCCGCGACGGGGAATTGAACCCCGGTCTACCACGCGACAAGCGGTAATTCTAGCCACTAAACTATCACGGACGTTTTGTTGTCGAATTTTTAGATGACTATTCTGGACCTAGCTGTTCATTTACCTAACTCATTCTATTAAATCCACCACCGACTTTGGAAGAGTTGAGTTGTAAATCGTCAAGATAACTTGAGAAATTTTAGTATTGTTTGGTTTCAAGGACGAAACCATTTGAGGTCACAATCAAAACACTTTCGAGCAGGATTTCGATAAACTCAAAGAATTAATTTCATGTCAAATAATCATGGTTGTCCAAAGACTGTTATTATTTATCACCTCCATTTTTTTTTTTTTTTTTTTTTTTTTTTTTTTTGAAGATAAACAGTCATTCCTCTCTATCTCTACTGCTCAATTACATTCTAGGAAAAAGGGGCGGAGTTGATAAACTGATCGATAAAGTACTGCTTAAAGTGATAAAATTGCAATTAGATCATTATTTCTCATACTCCAAAATTATCCATTTAATATTTGCTTTTCTATTATTTTTTTGAAAAAATCAAAAAATCAAAAAAATCATGACAATCCATCAATGAAATCGCCACATTATTTCTCCCCCACCATCCCAATGCTTTCCTTGCTGTTGTTCACCCTGGTTTAATTAATAACATTTTAAATAGACATAGTCACGTGATACGCATCTCCATCTTGTACAAATCTTTACTAACTTCTACAAAGCTATACACCACCCCACCAAGTGGATTTCCGGGTTTACGATCCTGTTCTCCTCGGATCCTCGAGACTGCACCATATTATCCATTATTTTCTGTTTCAAAAAATATCAGCAGCTTTTCATCCACTTAAAAAACCACATATTTTGCACTTGGTAAATCATCCATAGACATCAGTGATGTCATCCACGTCATCTGTACGAGCCAAAAAGTATATTTGTGACTTTCCCGACTGTACCAAAGCCTACAGTAAGCCATCCTTGCTCGAGCAACACAAAAGGTCCCACACAAATGATCGGCCATTTGTGTGTCCAGTAGACGGTTGTGAAAAGTCATTTTTAAGGAAATCACACCTTGATAATCATTTACTTTCCCATAAGGACGAGTCACAAAAGCCGTTTCACTGTTCTATTTGTGGCAAGGGAGTTAATTCTGCCCAGCATTTGAAGAGACACGAAATCACCCATACCAAATCATTCAAATGTACTCATGAAGGATGTAACGAATCGTTCTATAAGCATCAGTCATTAAGACACCATGTGCTATCAGTACATGAAAAGTCGTTAAGCTGCAAAATATGTGCTAAATCATTTTCTAGACCCTATAGATTGGCCCAGCATAATCTCAAGTATCATGGAGATTCGCCGACATATCAATGTGACCATCCTGGATGCTATTCTAATTTCAAAACCTGGTCTGCCCTTCAATTTCATATCAAGACAGAGCACCCCAAGATCAAATGTGCCATTTGTGGCAAGGGATGTGTAGGAAAAAAGGGTCTTAAATCGCATATGTTGAGTCATGATGACGAAAAAGTACTAAAATTGTGGAATTGCAACTATTGTAATATGGGAAAGTTTTCCAAAAAACTCGATTTGATCGACCATTACAAGGCATACCATGACGGAAATATTCCTGATGATCTATTAAAATTAAATGAAAGAATACGATTGGAAGAACTACTCAGTGAGACCGATGACCCACATAAATTTTCCAATTTGAAAGGATTGAAGCTGTATGAGCTTGTGAACGAAGAAGACCACGATGACGATGACCATGAAGACAACGATGAATACAGAAATCGTCCTGAGACCCCAAGTTCTGTCAAATCTATTAACAACTTGAACTCCAACCTCCAAGGAGCAAAATCGTCTATTATTGGGTTGATTCTGGATAATTATCACCAGAAAATATCGTGCCCCAAGAAGAATTGTGATAGAACATTCACTAGAAATTATGATTTGACTCGTCACCTCAAATGGCATGAAGATCAGTTGAAAAAGATCGAATTATTTTTAAATTCCTTGGAAGATAATGAACCACCTCAAAAGAAAATAAAAATGCTGGAACCGTATGAAGACGACTACGACGAGGATTTGGACTCGTTGATTGATGATGAATTAAAGCTGATGACTGCAGGTAGTCACATAATTGAACCCAACGACCAAATAGCCGAACATGGAGGAACTGAATTGATAACTTCTATCCAATGAGTTCTCAAATCTACACATCCATGGATGTGAAAAAAAGTAGAACTTCACCAATCTTCATTTACGTCATTTTCGATTGTGACAAAAGATTTCAGCCATCAAATATCTACTAGATGGCTCTGTACTATATTTACTAATACTGGTTATTATACATTAATATACTATAAGTGGATTGAATCAATACGTAGAAATATTACTGGCTCAGTGTCTGGGTTTCTTATTATAACCCCTATTATGGTCCAGCCCTCTTTTATTATCTCTTTGATCCTTGTACCTGTAGTCATTCCTGTCACCTCTATCATTCCTATCATTCCTATACCCTTCCCGACTGGGTTGGTACGAATCTGCTCTATTATCATAAGTCTCAGGTCTTCTCTTCTGGTAATCATTTCTAGGCTTAAGACTCACTGGAGGTGGAGGTGGAGGTGGAGGTTTGCCTCTATCTTGATAATTTTGTCCTCCAGGTGGTTTGGTCAGTGGAGGAGGCACTGGTGGCTTCTTTTCTTGAGTGGGTGTAGATTTTCTTTCTGGATAATTTGGAGGAGTGGGTCCACTCTTTCTATCATACTGACTGGTGCCTTGTCGATCTTGTCTATGAGGAGGTGGCCGGGATGGTGGTGCCGGTGTGGAACTCTTTTCTCTGTTATACCTATAATTTTCAGTATACCTACCACCATAACCATCTTTCGACAATGAACCTTGGGGTGGTAAGGGGGTCCGAGGCCTGGAGGACAGTTCCTTTGATGGCTCCTTATTTTTCTCCTGGTAGTCACGCTTGGCTTGCAAAAGTCTTGCTTTAAGATCATTAGCTTTTTCTTCGGTCTTTGTATCTTCTTTCGGAGTCTGTGGTATATCCTTTGGTTTTTCTTTGTCATTCTCCTTTTGCTTTGACTTTTCCTGCTCCTTTTGCTCTTCTTGTTCCTTTGGCTTTTCTTTATAATTTGATTTCTCCTTTTCTTTAGGAGTTTCTTTCGGCTTATCCTCCTTTTCTTTCTTTTCACTTGGTTCTTCTTTCTTTTCCTTAGGTTCATAATTGGAATAATTGTCGTACCTTCCTCTGGAACCCCTATCAGCACCACCCCTTTCTGTTCTAGTCGAAGTAGCACTTGTCTGATTATCATAGTTTATCAAATTCTTTCTCTTTTTCTTTTCTTCTTCTTCTCTTTCTTTTCTAGCTTCTTCCTCCCTAGCCTTTTGTTCCTGGAGTTTTATGGCTTTCAATTTTTCTTCTTGGGCCTTTTTCTTTTTTGCTTTCTTCTCAACTAATGCAGCTTTGTCCTCATCATTCATAGGAATAAACTCCCACAATTGAACCCATTCCTTGGATCTGGATTTGACATGCCCAATTAATGCACTAGATGATAATTTAAGATCTTCTCTCTGTTCAGATTTCGCAATATGCTCAATCAACCCGACCATTTCTTCACATTGGTCTTCAACGTTGGGGTAAACTCCCAAAAGGTTTTTCAAAAATGTGATGGCATTTCTTCTCGACATATACTCAGTCACAGTTAATGAATCGCTAATATCTTTCAAAATAATTTCATGATACTCGAACAAGATCGATCTATATTCATCGTAAGTGATTTGTTTGTCACCATCAGTTAATTTCAAGCCATCAAATACTTCCTTGGAGGTCCAATCATGAAGGGTCTTCAATATATCAGCAAAGAACAACCCCAAATTTTCAGACTCCACTGGAGTCAAAGTGAATAAGGTACTGAATAAAATCTTATTTTTGATCAATTCATCAAGCAATCCAATCAAACTAAAATTCTCGGCTCCTAGTTCATATATTTTGAATATGAATTTGGAACTAAATGCAGCATCGAAGGAAGAATGCACTGCTCTTGGTAAAATACAGTGTTGAAGGAATTTTTGGGCTTGATCTTTCATTGCTTCACCGTTACCCGATGCGAACCATTGAGTAGATTCTTTGGAAAGTCGGGCCGAGATTTGAGTATCGTGTTCAGCATGGGTGGTTTTCTCTAATGGAATAGCCTTGAGGTACTCTTCATTTTGCTTCAATTCCTCCCTGGCCTTATCTATAGTCACGCGAGAAACGTCCTTATCCTTTGCATTGATGGTAGTCGATTCCTTAAGCGATTTGTTGGAAGATTCCAACCTTGTCTTTTCTGTATCGTAAAGTTCGGAAGAATAATTCAATTCATACAATGATAATTGCCAGAAAGTAACAAATAACCCCGGTGTAAGGCCAGATGGGAGGGTTGGGGAAATATCGTCCATAATAGGAACCAAGACAGGGTTCCATATGGAGTCCATGTCCATCCCCTCCCCTTCCAATTGGGAAAGTATGGGTCTCCATAATTCGAATGCCCATTGGTAACTAACACCATATTTTACATTAAGCTCACTTACACTCAACAAAACATTAGATAGAGTTTTGAAATCTCCAAAAAAATTCACCAATGTAAGAAGCAAGTGGATGACAAAATCCAAATCGTCATTTTTACTGGCCAAAACTTTCAATTGGGTCGATTGTGAGTTGGAAATACTCTTCTGGGTCAACTGGTACAAAAGGATTAACAACTCATTGGCACCGTCTAGATCAAGAAGAGTTTTGACAAAGGCCTCACCTGATTTGAAACGGTCATATCTAACATCATCAATGGTACGATAAACCAATTTTTCCAAGGTCGAGCCACAATTGATCATATGGATCTGCCTTAAAGTTAAGTTGTTGGTGGACTGGATACCTCCCATAGATGATAAGATTTCTTTTAATACAATCACTCCCAAACTATCGCCTTGATGGAACGATTTGATCAAAAAGGTAAGCAAAGTAGTCAAGTCGATGCAATTGGGGTATCTCTGACAAATTTTACCGATGAATGAAGCTAATGATTGCAACCATTTTCTTTCATATAATCCATTCACTTGAATGGAAGATCTCCCATCCACAGTGAGCCTTATCAAAATACCAATGGTCAATGAGTCCCATGCGTAGGCATTGAAATATCGAGCAGTTTCAATCACAAGTGGGATTAAATTATCGTAACTTTCGATTTGTTGTAAAATGGTCAATAAACATGGCAAAGGATTAGAAAAACTAATTTTGGCCAACCTCCTCATCATTTCCCGAACATTTTCTTTAGTCAATCTTCTCAAGATATCCTTGGTAGACTTTTCCGCTTTACCATAAGCGATCTTTATATATGGATTATTCTTTGCAAGGATCTGGTATAATTCACCATAAATACTGAACCTATCCTCTATAGGGTAAAAAGTTAAAATGGCATATGCATGTTCTATAGCAATGGAATTCTCCTCAATCACTGACATTGCTGGGAAAATATAGTTCCGGAAATAATGGAACCATCTGGTTTTGCGATCATCGGTTTGGTTCAAATCCCATACAATAATATCACACAACTTGATAAAGACCTCCACGTTTTTCGATAGTTCCACACCGTTAAACTTTAGTAAATCACCAGTCATATCAAGCATTTGCTCCACATTATTAATTTTTGGCAAATCACTGGCCCAATTTTCATAAAAATATATGAATCTCTTCTGACCATAACTTTTGATATTAGGTTTAAAACTGATAAACTCAGTGATTCGAATTTCTTCATAGCTTATATGGTTATGTTGTCTGGAGCTTGGGTTTTTTGCTGATGTCTGAAGTTGGTGTAACTCTTCATCATTAAATGGTTTGATTTGATCATACAACGGCTGGATCATGGTATCAATCATACGGTTGATTAATGGATGTATCTCTTCGTCTATATGAGCCAAATAAGGATACTTGGTTAATATGAATAAAGATGGCCAGTATAATCCGTTTCCAAGGAAGACTCGTAACATTTGGTACTTAAAATTGGAAAGTAATCGTTTTTCCAACGTCACCGGTTCAGGAGCCAGAGCCATGGACTTTGTGGTGCCACTGGTCAGAGAAGGTTCCTCTTCCTCTTCATCTGCCAAAGGGGCCGCAAGGGCCAATGCACTGGCAGCAGATTTCATGACTTTCTTATCTAATGACTTCTTATACTCATTTTCCAAAGCACTCATTTCGGCATCATCAGGTCTCAAGTATTTGTAGATGGAACCAAAGCTTATAAACCCTTCTTTTATCAAGAAAGCAATCATAATCTTGAAGGTTTCAGGCAAGTCCTTTTCACTGGGATATTTTAATATTTTTAATCCAAGTATTTTGGCACCTGCTTCACTTCCACCTATAGATAAAGATTCAATTGAGGAGTTGTCACTTTGCTGGAGTGGCCACCATCGGGATTTTCTCAACAATTGTATGGAAAAGTTCACATTCGATACAAACATGGATGAGTATACCTCCAATAATATATCCAAACAACGATTTGGATCCAAACTGTAATGTCCAATCAACTTTTCAATCACCTGGAGAGTATAATCAACTTGATATTCAGTGTCGGGAAACTTCATAATGGTATATAACTCCACAATCAATTTGGAATAACCTTCCACTTCTTCATGAAACAAATTATACTTTTTTTGGGTATAGAACTCGTCTCTAATACGACTATTGAGAGTTTTCGTCAACACATCTCGAGGCACAATTCCAGATTCCTTCAAGAGATCTGGCCCGATGTATGTAGCCATGGTTTCAGGCTTAATAACTTGTTCCTTCCTACTCAATACCAGCACCAAATTGTTGGTTTTTTCACCCGGAGGAAACGCATTGAGGATCTGACAAAACACCCGTGCTAGCATATCATTGTTGACCACGGTATAAAGAAACAGCACGATGGTATCAAGATCCAATTTGTTGTCTTCAAATACTAACAATAATTCTGTAAAGACTTGGGAAATGATGGTTTCTTTTTCAATTTCCGATTCTGGAAGGCCCTCCAAAACCTGGAGGAGCGATTGTGATCCAGCTCCGCCGAAGTCCTCCACCACCTCCGCGGTGAAGTAGGTATATATGGCAGACATTGATAGAATTGTTGAAGTTTTGATCAGTGAACTGGATATTTTTCAAAGGTTCTAGCAGGTCACGTGGCACTCCAACATGGTAAGATAGCTATATCGATAACCAAAACGGAAATAAATGGCTAGGGCTTCGAGTTGGAAGCATATATTGCTGATCCGATAGCAGCACTCGAGTTACATTTCCACTAATTGCTTTTGATAGGGGGTGCCTGGGAGCTCTGTGGCTCTTTTGCGAGTGTCGGTCGATTTTTGCACCCATTTTATGGAAACTGATATTGTTGAATGTCGAGTGTTTTGAGACAAATTATACAAACAAATTAGACTCGCAGAGTTCCAGAATGGTGTGGTATATGTGTGCAATGGCTAGCAAATCAGCACTTGAATGTTGGTGTGGTGTTATTCATACCTCTACTTTTGATACTTTGGTTATATTAGTCCATTTTAGTCTACTCTAATAAATTCTAGTGATTAAATAGCGATAACAGCCAATCTCACTTCCAATAGACTCCGTCTACACGTTTAATAAAAGCATTTAAAAGATTACAAAGGACTTAGATCCACCATAATGTGTCCAAAGTGTGATTCTCAACATTAGTATATCTCACATATTACTTCGTTTGCAAATCATTTAAGTAAGCTTCGTTCCTCATGGCCCAATGGTCAAGGCGTCTGGCTACGATTTAGTAACCACTTCTAGGAAACCAGAAGATTCCAGGTTCGACTCCTGGTGGGGAAGCTTCTTTTTTCAAACCCGAAACTTCGATCACGTGACGCCCGTTGCAACTTACACCATTTGAAACCGTACCTGAGTTAAGTGTCTAAAAGGCTCGGCGGCTGGGCTGCATATCGCACATTGCATGTACTCAGCAACTGTGAAAAATTCGCAAAATTTTCAATAGTTTAAATTAAGTAATTTTTATCCACTAGATCTTGCATCGAGAGTTGACTTTTGCTATGTCCGATTACTAATTATTCCTAATTGGAACATAAACTAATTTTTCACTAATGGTCGAAATTTCCCCAAGTGGTACCTGAATTTTTTAGGGTATTACACGGCGGCTCAGTCCCCCCCTTTCTAGTTTGAAGGGGTGACATCCTCGGTGAGTATGTGGTACCAAGCAAACTTGCCAGGCATTTTTTTTTTGGTGGTAGATCATGACCAGTTTCGGGGCACTGGCACGTGACGCCCCCCTCCTTGTTGCGACCAGGCAACTCCGGAACTATCATCAGTTCCCCCACTACTGATCAACGCCCCCAATTGATATATCGCCCATCCACTTCATCCCCTGACCAAACACAATGGGTATCAACAATCCAATTCCCAGAAACTTGCGGAGCGAGTCAAAGTAAGTATGACATCATTTACCCTCCACCAACAGGTCCAGCTCCAAGTATAAATACTAACCAACCCCCCTCCTACAGCAAAGCAGCCAAAATCCTTGCTTCATTTATTAAGCCTAACCAATTTGCAGGACCAGACCAAATCATCCCACCCAATGTTTTGAAGAATGCCAAAGGGTTGGCGGTGATAACGGTGTTGAAAGCCGGGTTTCTCTTTTCAGGAAGAGCCGGGTCCGGGGTGATTGTTGCCAGATTACCAGATGGAAGTTGGTCATCTCCTTCTGCCATCACCACTGCCGGTGCCGGTGTTGGAGGACAGATCGGAGCTGAATTGACCGACTTTGTGTTTATTCTTAATACCAAGGCGGCCGTTGATTCCTTTTCCCAAATGGGTTCGGTTACCTTGGGTACCAATATTTCAGTGGCTGCTGGTCCTTTGGGTAGAAACGCTGAAGCTGCCGGGACCGCTTCGTTGAAAAGTGCATCTGCAGTTTTTGCTTATTCCAAGACAAAGGGATTATTTGCTGGGGTTTCTTTGGAAGGTTCAGCAATCATTGAAAGAAGAGAAGCCAATAGAAAGTTTTATGGAAGCAATTGTAAGGCAAGAAACATTTTGGCTGGCCAAGTGGACATCCCTCCTGCTTGTGACAAACTTATGAGGGTTCTTGAGAGTAGAGTGTTCAATAATAGATTACCCTATGAAGGTGATGACTTCTATAATGATGATTATTATGATGATATTCCTGATGACTTCAGTGATTCGACTTCCGAGTATTCCCAAAGAAGAAGACGTGGAAACAGCGCCAGTGGCTCGACCATGAATCGTAATAGAAGATATTCCGACGATTATGGTTACTCCGACGATGATTATTCCGATGACGATTATTATGATAGAAGACAAAGACGATCCAACTTGTCATCTAGAGCTTCTCGTACCGACAGTAGTGCCAGACGCTCTGCATGGGAAGATGATGTGTATGATAATCCTTCCAGAAGAGGCAATGATATGGATACTTTAAATTCCAGATTCACAAATACTCGGATTTCTTCAAACGGATCTGGACCGGCTCGTCCACCAGCATCTTCCAAACCTACGTTTGGTGCCCTGAGTGGTAAAAATTCGAATCAAGCAATCGCTTTATACACGTTTAAAGGTGAACAAAGTGGCGATTTGCCATTCAAAAAGGGAGATGTCATTGATATTTTAAAGAGATCTGAAACCCTGGATGACTGGTGGACGGGTAGAAACAATGGGTCCACCGGGATTTTTCCAGCTAATTATGTCGAATTGATTTGATCTCCTACCAATGGAAATACTAGATATTAACCAAGTCAGCGACCTAACCATCCTACCAACCCCCGGAACGTCTAAATTGACAAATCTCTTGACTTGAGGATTATAGACCTGAAACAACTGTGTAGTGATTATGAAATTAAAAGTTATCTTGTATTATTAGGTGAATTGATGTTTTCATAGAAGATGTAGAAGAGGGAGGTACATAATAGCCAATAGCCAAATAGCCAAATAGCCAAATAGCCAGCGAAATAGCCAAAAGCCCGAATAATATTGTTTCATCCAATTTTAGTTCAAATATTGACTACAAGATCATAGCATAACCTTTATATTCACTATTCTAAATTTGCCTAGAATATATCATACGGACTGTCTCAAGAAAAGAATCAAAGGGACAACAATCAGCTTTGTTTAAACCCTTTCTCCACGAAGTGTCTCACAACTGTCTTTCCCTCTTCAAAATCAGGATCAGGAAATCTGACAATTGCAGCAGCATGAGTATGTTTACTTTTAGTGATCAAAATAGGGTATTTGTTCCAGTTGAGCGAGTTCAATTGACTGATGATGAACTTTTGGTCTGAGGTCAAATTGAGCAGATCATTAAGCAGATCGCATGCTTCATCAGCGACAATTGCATCATAAACAGATTCAACCAAGGTATCTTGGTGCTCGGACACTCTATGGGTAAACTCGCGATAAAACGAGTCATCTTTGGTAAGCTCGGGGTGGGATGAGTGATTGGTTTCTTCAATTTCAATATCTTGATAGAGATGTTTTAAATTGTTGGAAGTGTCTTTGAAAAAAGAATTGACTCTATGGTTAAGTCTTATTCTCTCGAAGATGGAGCTAGCGATAAAATAGATCGACCATAGAGGTGTAAATAGCAAGATAGTACCGGCAAGTTTGAGTTTATGGAGAAATCCTGTGGGCTTAGCACTAGTAGACGAGTCGGAAAATATCATTGGCTTCTGGATATCAACCACCACCGGTTCATATCCCTCGAGGTATGAGAGTTGGAGCTTGGAGGGATCGGCATTAGTTATGGAATTATAGGGGTCCTTTTCGGAGATTCCTGCAGTGAACCAGCAGGTTCTTTTATCGTTGATGACGTTGGAATAGAGGGTTTTATACCTGAAAGCCTTTAAAGCCTTAAAGAAATACGAATTGGAATCGGCCATCCATACCAACAATGGTTTTGTTTCGATTTTATCCTTTAGAAACATTTGACTCCCCGAATGAGCTAGGAAGAAGGGAGCAAACCGGTTGAACAACCGGAACTTTAGGTGATGATGCAACGGGTTCAAGACCCCGACGTGAGGAGAACAGAAGGTGACAAAGTTGACAGGCTCGACTTGATCGAAGTAGCCCTTAGAATATAAGATTCCTACCGAATATCGGGCAATAAGGCCCCCAAGAGAGTACCCAACTATGGAGAACTTGACCACCCTGTCACCTTGCTCTACGATTCGTTGATGCTGCTGGAGGATCTCGTCACAGGTCCGTTTCCCATTGATATCTACTCCATCGTACGTCAAGTACCCAGCATGGGAGCCGGTACGGTACACCATCAATTTGATGTCATCGTTAGGAGGGATGGCAGCGTGGATTTGTGATTCAATGTATTGAAGATGGGATGTGTTTCCCCAAAGACCATGGACTAGTATGACAAGATGGTAGTCCATCACAGAAGAAATAGCAATGGATGTTTTGACAGGTGCTATCTAGTGTTTGACGCTGTCACGATAATTTAAATGACATTATTATTTAGTATACAACCGTTATCTCTCTAAGCACATGACAAGAGGGGCCAATCATGGATCTGGGGTTCATAACCAGGTATGGGTGCGAAACTGGAGTGGTTTGAGTTGGTCTACAAGGGCCAAAATTTCATGGCTAGAAAACGACTGCTAGCGTGTAGCTGTTGGAGAACGGTGGATTTTGTATCTGTTATGGACAAAAAAAAAAAAGCCTATTCCTCCTTTTGAAATGGGCAGAAAGGCCTTTAATTATAGACTAAAACCGGTCTTGTATTTGCTATGGACTGAGAAGTTGGATCCTTTATTTATTATGGAATAGAGAGTTATATCTTTTATTTAGTATGAATTCAAAAGCTGGATCTTTTATCTATTATGGAATAAAGAGTTATATCTTTCATTTGCTATGTACTGAGAAGTTGATTTATTATGGACTGAAATGTTGGACCCTCTTAATTTTTTTCGCTATATACAAGTGTGTGCTTTATAGCCCCGGTTTGTAGTAGGACATTCTTTTATATGGCAGTGTGAATTTTGGTTATTGTTCAGCTCTGGTGGCTACTTCCATCAAGATACCGGCTGCAACACTCACATTCAAGGAGTCCACGTCGTCGTCGCCTCGGCCCTTGTTGATCCCCACCAAGTAGTCGGACCGGAGTCTCAAGTTGGTTCTTACACCTTCTCCTTCACTTCCCATCACCAAGACCACGGGACTGTTTGCGGCAATATTGGCCAATTCGGCCAATTCAATAAACTTACCTTTCAAATGGGCCTCGACCTTGTTATGCTTGGACTTTAACTCTTCGATTTCATCCTGGTTAGGCTTGGCTCCAGTACTGATAACACTCCAGCCATTTTCACGGATTCTATCCATAAACTTGAGACTATCGGAGGTTTCGTAGATATCGATCAAATCAAGGGCCCCAACAGAGGCCTTGTTGGCCACGGGCCCTAAACGGGCAGAATTGTTCTCGGGAATGATGATGAAATCCACCCCAAAATAATAGGCCGATCTGATGATTCCTCCCATATTTTGAGGATCTGTGATCCCGTCAAGAAATAGCCCGATAGGGTACTTGGTGCTTCTGACTATAGGCTTGAGTTCCGGCTCGTGTTTGTCGTATAAGTCATCGTACACACTGATTTCGTACTGGCCATCTTTACAGACCCCCAAGTCATAGATGGTCTTGAGTTCCAAGCTCTTGGTCTCCAAAATCACTCCGTTGTGGACCCCGTTGTTGCTCAAGATATTAAGTTCGTTCTTGTTGGCCTTAGTAATGGCATTCAATCCGTATTTGGTCTGGGCTAAATTGATCACTTCCTTGTCACTACAATTATGAACATAAAGCTTGTTGTAAGACAGTCTTTTGCCAGCCCGAAGTGTCGACTTCACTGCATGGGTCCCATATATGTACTCGAAAAGCGGATTCCTGATACTGGGCCCTCTGCTCTCTCCGTAGCTGCTACTACGACCGGGTCTGGACGTTCTGGATGCTTCTCTGGCTGCTTCTCTGGCTTCTCTATGGGCATCACGTTCTGCCCGCTCGTTCTCAATGCGCGCAGCCCGGGCCCTTCTTTGCCGTTCCACTTTGGCGTTCAACTTGTTTCGTTCCTCCTGGCTAATGGATCCGTACTTTCTCATGAAAAACTCATCCTTGGTTAAGTTCATGCCTTCCCAAGGCCTTCCGGCCTTTTCGGTTTTGGGCAAGTTTTTATCAAATGACCGAACGGTGTTTGGATTCAGGTAGTGTGGCTTGTACACCAGCTTGATGCCCTTGACGGCCGATGCCAATTTGTTGGCTACCCGTTTGGACATGATGGTAGATGTAGAAATAAATGGTGATAATTTTGATGTGCGATGAGGCCGAAATTTCATGGCTGCGAAAGTGAGCAACCAGTGTTCAACACCCTACAACTGGTTCATGGTATAATAGAGGAGCCAGATGGTACCACGGTCGTGTTTGAGTAATGTTCAAGTTGTCTCCTAGTTGGTCAAAATAGCAAAAAAAAAAAAATTGGTGGTTTACAAAGAACTACAACCGACTTCGCTGGCATACTCAGTCTAGACATCTATTCTATCATGACCATATATACACTTTTTTTCACTACTTTTTAGTAGTATACCACCAGTATTGTATCAGGATTTCACCAGAGGTTACAAAAAGGTTGTTTAATTATAAAATTTCAGAACAATACTCCCTTGGTGCTGGGAACATCATTGGTCCCATTGGACGAAATGGCTTCCTTGATGGCCACAGCCAAAGCCTTGAAGGCACTTTCCGCACGATGGTGGTCATTGAACCCCCGCAAGCAATCCACATGCAACGTGATGCCTGCTCCCTGAGCAAAACTCTCCAATACATGCGGTATCATTTCACATGAAAGATCCCCGATCTTTTCTCTTTTCAACCCCAACTCAATCACGGCATAAGGACGGTTGGATAAATCGACTACTGCCCGACTCAAAGCCTCGTCCAAAGGTGCAAATCCAGTACCAAAACGCTTGACTCCTCTGACTTGGCCCAAGGCCTTATGGAAAGCTAAGCCAAGAGTGATGGCCACATCTTCCGCAGTATGATGGTCGTCAATGTGCAAGTCTCCAATACACTCCACTATCAACGACCACCCGCCATGCTTGGCCAAAGCATGGAGCATATGGTCCAAAAACCCAATCCCAGTATGGATCTCGATTACTTGTGAAGATGTTGATTGGGCAGCATGGTCTTGGTATTTTTTGTCGGGGAAAATCGATTTTTCCAAAGTAAGCGGACCCCCGTCGAGCGACACCGCGATCTGGATCTTGGTCTCGTTGGTGTCTCTTTGAATAGTGGCGGTTCTAGTCATGGTGCTGGAGTAATGAGTCACTCCACACTGGTCTTTGTAGATAAGCACCCAAAAACTGCACACGTGACGCACATCACCCGCACAACGGCACGTGATACCTCTCGTATCTCTACAACCCAAACATTCAACCCCATCTCAACCTCTACCCTCCCGTTTTATCCACACTATCCCCCGGGATGTATACATACATGGAATATCTCCAGAAATGCTTCTACAAATCCACCAATTGGAATGAAGACAACATTTTTTCCAATATCACTGCCACGTCGCAGGCATTACTAGAATTCCCTGTTCCTAATGGCGTCAAACTTGACTCTTCTTCCAAAACCACCGAGTTCCTGGCGTCCAGCTTCACCCTTTCGAATTACCATTCGATCAATGGGTCGGTGGCGTATTTGTACTCGTCCAAGCCATTGGTGAACACCTGGGGCACTCGTGACATTTCTCTTCAAGATGCCATTGCTGGCTTTAGGATCATTGAACCTACCATATCCAATAAGAAAGTCCAACAATTGGTGATGGGAGACGCCGAGCAGCAAAACCACTCACTTCTTTACGGAAGAATGTACTTTCCAGGGCTGGCCCTAGAAGCAATGATTATCAAACGAATCACCCAACAAACCCAACTTCTTATCAAGTGTATCAATAACCCTCATATCAATAACAATGGAACCATGATTGTATACCTACAGAACAACACCCCCAAGTTTCTGCGTGAGCTCATCTATTCTACCAATGAATCTCTCATTGGGTTCAGGTGTCTCTATAATTTTGGAGATAACCAAAACACCAACGTTGCATTAATCCCGAAATTCGACAATTCGGTGTTTTCCTTGGGAACAGAGCTTTGGTATGCTGCCAGGACAATGAGCCCAGGCTTATCTACAGCATTCAGGTATTCCACCCGGTCGACTTCCACCGGAAAACCATTGACAATGACATTAGCAGTAAACCCTATTCTTGGTCACATTTCATCTACTTATACCGTGAAAACCTCGGTATCGTCTACCTTTTGTTCACGTTATGACTTTAATTTTTACTCCTATGCCAGTAACTTGTCGTTAGGATTTGAATTGTTTAATTATACCAATAAGCCACAAGGTTCAAGTTTGGACCCCTCGTCCGCTCAAATCAATCCTGTGTCCAAAACTCATCATCGTCCAGTAAATTTGTTCAATAAATCCAATATAATAAATCCAATCCAGAATTCAGATAATTTCTATCACATAAACCCAACCTTGATACCTTCTGACAACAATGCATATGAAAGTGCCACCACTTCTTTCCAGAAAATTGTCAATGAAGCCGACTTTTCTAGTGTTACAAAGTTGGCTACTAGTTTCAACGATAGGCTGATAAGACTATTGTGGGAAGGAAGAGTAAAGGACTTTTTGGTGAGTACCGGATTACGTGTGGGTTTGAACTCTACCACTTTTGCCCCCGAGATAAATAGGATTGGGATTTCATTTTCTTACGCATACTAAGCCGATTGCATAAGAATATCTATACAAAAAATTGAGTAACGACAATTATTCCTCATTGAAAATGCCCAATCGATTGGTGGTGTTCTATATACAACATATTACGAACAAAAGTCCAAGTTCTATAATTATGCTCTATTTGTGACAGAGTGTTGGGATGCACCTATAAACTTGAACAACAGCCTGTTAAATGCTTTGGAGTTATCTAAATAAAGGTGGTGGCCCGCTTTGGGAATGATGCCAAAAGAAGCCAAATCCGTACCACGAGATTTTTGGGAAAGAAGATTGATTTCATTTTTCATTCTTAAGCCAGCCAGAGCGTCCATCCAATCCCTGTCACCGTATAGCAAAAGAGTTGGTAGATTCATTCTAACAAATTGTTCAGGACACCTATCCAACAATGGAAGTCTTGCAAGGGCGTAGAAAGCATACACTCTAGTCAAAGCATACTCACCGGAGCCCTTACCGTTGAAGATTCTGTAAATATAATCATGTAAATATTTGAAATGGATGGGATCTCTATAATACAACTGACCGAAACGAGAAGTAGTCCAAGCAGAAATCCATTTTGATTTTAAGGGCCCAATATTACGAACAATAGAAAAGATGGAAAAATTACTATTCCATAAAGAATGAAGGGTCCTGCCAAATCTGGATTGAAGAGCTGAAGCAGCTTGAGTTTCAAGCATTCCAGTTTCCAAGCCCAACTCATCGCCGAGAAGCTCTGCTCCCGAAGGACCTCCATGGACTTGTTCACCAGTGATGGTATCATAACGTGAAAGAGCGTTTTGGGCCTTCACCTCGTTCTCTCCCACGGCCGGCGTCGTGTGATTTTGAAGATAAGAGTGTTTGTTTCGTTCCACACCACAAGGACTGATCAACACTAATTTATCAACGATATTGTTGGAATTATATTTCAAGGTATAAGCGGAGCTCAAGTATCCTCCGAACGAATGACCTATGAGGGTGAAGTTGTCGATTTTCCTGAGCTTTCTCCAATCCTCGATAGCATCTATAAACCAGTCTTCAGTGTTGATGATATCTTGGTGAGAGTTGGAATATTTGGGGAACTTGGGACGAGAGGACAAACCAAAACCAAGTAAATCGATGGCATGTAATCTGATGCCCGGAATCGAGGTCAAGGAATCGAAGTTATCAATAAATAACCCTAATGAAGCAGCATAACCATGGATAAGAACCACGTCCAAAGTCTTGGGAGACTGGGCATTTGCAGACTGGGTATTTTCAACAAAAAGCTCATGAATATATCTTCCTTTGCCAATGTCAGTATTGATTATTTTGGCACTTCTGGTGGCATCGGGATGGGGGAAGAATGGTAAGATTGATAGTAGACGTTTTTCTACAAGGTCGTCGGTATAATTTTTACTCCAGGCTTGGGAAAGCCAGTCTTTGCAAGACTGTTTGAATGAGACGTGAGGTCGAGCAAGCGTGGCCATAGGTGGTTCTGGTGTCAGTGAACTCATGGGAACTATCAAACACCATCAACAGATTGCCACTGGCAAACGATTAGGTAATCTCACAACTGATAAGGTTACGAGCATCATGAATGAGGCGTACGGTTAACATGGTGGTACTGGAAAAGCTGTCTTACATTGGCTCAATGGCATACAGTACCACCACTCACTATAATCACCACTCACTATAATCACCACTCACTATTATCACCATTGACTATAATCACCATTGACTATAATTACCACTCACTATACTCACCCGTGCCCCAGCCATGCCTTTTGAGTCTTTGCTGACTCTGACTCTCTGGCCATTCACTATACTCACCATTCTCTCACTGGCTCCTCACTTTTCACTGCTTATACTGGTTAGTCTCGCACTGTTCTTCACACTCACACTATTTCCCACACTCGCACTGGCTCCTCTAGCCATTGAAGCTACTGGTAACAGGCTCGACCCATCATCATCCATGACCACCCTGTACCAGAGCCATTCTCATTGGCACACATCCGGTTAGCCACCAACCGCCAACTCTCATCCACCATCCGGTTATCCTTCTACCCTTCTACCCTTCTATCCTTCTATCCTTTCATCCATGGTGTTTTCTCTTTCCTCTTTCCTCTATTATTTTTTCTTTTTTCTCTTTTCTCTCTCTTCTCAGTCCTTTGATGGCTGACGCTCTTCACTCCCTCTCACTCACTGGTTTTATTGTCGCTCAATTCGCACTGGTAACTTTTTTGATGTTTTTCGACACTCCACTAAGTGCAAAAAGTGCAAATTTTTTGTAGTGAAAATTCTCCTTCCTTCACCAAACTCCACCCAGCGTGCCATGAATACCCAGGAATTGTTCAACTTGGTCAAGAACTCCAAGTTGGCACAGGTGGCCACTCCGCTCCTGAAGACCATAAGAGGCAAGTCCGCCGTGCCCACCCATCAGATAATCTTCACTCCCAAGTCGTCGGCCAAACGGTCGAACTTTGGAATCAAAACCGGTTTACCAAAGCAAATCGGCGAATCCCACATCGCCTTCAACGACATCGATAACTATAAGAACATGCCCGATGTGGAAAAGTACTCGGGAAAGATGCACAACCGTATAAAGTTCCAAGAAACTGGCTTGGTGTTGAGAAACCACTACAGTGAGTCCAACCCCTTGTTCCCATCGCAAAATAACCAGTCCAACTCTAGAATCAACGACGACAGCATCACCAACAGCCTCAATCTCCATGGAAAAGTATCGCCCTCCAATGTCAGGGCCATTTTGCGTGAAAACAAGGGCATCTACAAACAATTCCGTGCTTGGTTGGCCGAAAACCACCCTCAAGCCATCGTGTCGGTGTTATCTCACAGTACCACCATTGAGCTTTTGAAGAAGTTCTTGGCCTCCAGTGAAAACGTCAACCGTAAACAAATCCACTTGGAAGACTTGATCAAATCTGAAGGTAAACTTGGTGCCAGTGCCATCAGTACTCATATTCAAGGTAGTGGTGGTTTCTCATATAACCAAAAGGGAAGATTATCCAACACCCCCAACGGGGTCAAATACGGCGTGGTGGCCCCTGGAAGATTGGTGGGCGCCAAAGAAGCCGCCATTGGTGGGTTTGTGGCCGGTGTCAACGAACGTACCACCTTATTACAACAGAACTTCGCCAAAAACTCCCCTGGTAAACACTCCAGACAGTTCGTCATGCCTTTCAAGGTCACCGAGGCCGAGATCTCCGAGCAAGGTGCCGTCAAACTTTACGCCGACGGTGTCAAGGTAGGTAAGTGGATGCAATCAAACACCTCATCCGATTCCATCGATAGATCAAGATACGAGGCCTCCAACCCCAACTTTGGCTCCGCCTCCGAAAGAAACAAGGCCGAAGGTGAAAACTTACAAAGATTATTGAATTTGATCATCCAATAGTTCTCTAAATGCAAAAATATCACCACTTGTATATACAATTATTACTATTACTCTTACTCTTATAATATACACTTCTATAGTACACTTCAGACCTGTTGGTAACTCGGTCATATAATTGTCGACTCATTGGCCTTGAATTTTTCTCTTTTTAGCTGCTTGGGTGATGGTTTTCTCGTTGTTGTTGTTGGTGACTCCAGTCATTTTCTTTTCTTCTTGCACCAATTGGTTTCTGACTTCTTCCGCCAATTTTTCATCCAACTTCCCATCCACTTGATACCACAAGTAGAAACTGGCGATCTTGGTGCCTGTGTTCAAGATGGACTTCATCTTTTCCTGTACTTTCTCCAATGGTCTCACGCTATTTAATAATATCGGCACATATTTTGAAGGAATTCCATGGATAGTAAATGTCATGGGCGTAAATTTGATTTCCGGCTCTATGGGCTTTTCTAGCTTTTTCAATGTGGCTTTTCTCGCTGGTGGTTTTTTCTTTTTGGCTGCCCGTCTTGGTGGCAATCTCTTGGGTCTTGCAGCCACAGGTTCACTCTTGACTACAGGTATTTCACCTGGAGTTTCCCGGTCATTGTTTTCTTCAGCATCACCTGCTTCGGTATTTGCAGGGTTCTCACCATTGTCAGCATTGTCAGCATCTACACCTTTTTCGGCATTTTCTGCTTCAACCCGTTCAGCTTCAAGCCTTTCTGCCTCGGCTCTTTCAGCAGCATCTGCTTCTTCCTTTTGCTTCCGTTCTAAATCCTCTCTTTCCTTCATTTTCTCATTATAAGTGTTCAACTTTTGTTCGTACAAATCAACCTCTCGTTGGTTATGAATCCAAATAAAACTAACAATCACATCTCTATTTTCATCCTCTTCTTCAACTCCATCAGGATTCTTCTTCATTTTTGGCGGTAACGCTTCAAATACCGCGTCTTTTGGTAACATGAACCTAACATTAGCATTTTCCACATACTCAAAAATCAAAGTGGCGTTGTTGACGTACTTTTCTTGGAAAGCAGTTAATTTTTGGTCTCTGGGAATATCGATTTTGCGTTCCTTTTTTTCCTTAATTCTTCTATAATCGTTCTTTTGTTGGAACAAGTATGCATGGTGAGGCTGAGGACCCATTTCACGAGCTCGCTTAATATACCCTTGAAATGTGACTATTTGCTGGGGGGTTGCTGAGCCCAGCGCAACTGTTTTCATTAATTTGTTAAGGGACTCATCCTGTCTAGCAATAGAATTCAAGTTGGAAATCATGATGGTGTTTTCGATTGATTGCATGTTTGTGAGGTCACTCTTTGGCGGGGTTGGGGCAGGTGGAGGTGTGGGTTTGAACGATGAGGAGGTTGGGGGAATCGTGGGTTTATAGGGTGCTGATGGAGGAGTGGAGGATGGAGGTTGTGTCTTTGTAGGGTGAAATCCTCCAGGACGAGAAGACCCCGAGAGAAGGAATGATGGAGGTTTTGGACCATTGGTTCCACCAGTGCTGGGTGCCACATGATTGGGTCCTGTAGTAGCGGTTGGGGTTGTAGTTGGAGTAGAAGTTGAGGGGGCAGCTCCAGTTGGAGTAGGGTTGGATGGAGGTGAAGAAGGAGGTGCAGAAGAAGGAGGTGCAGAAGAAGGAGGTGCAGAAGAAGGAGGCGGAGCAGCACTAGGAGTTGGAGCTGGGGTCATGGTGGATTTATCGCTAGTAGCAGCACTCGATGGGCCACTCGATGGGCCACTCGATGGCGCTGTGGGTGCAGAAGGACCAGTTGGAGCACTAGCAGGGGTATTATTGGAGCTAGAAGGAGGAGGAGGAGTAGCACCCGCAGTAGGACCAGATGAACTGCTTGTTGGTGGTGGTGGTGGCTTCTTCTTTTCAGATCTTTCATCCTTTGCAATAAATAACCTGATCTCAAATGTATGGGGACCAATGGTGAAAGAAGCATCACACAACTTGACCATGACATCTCTGGCACTCACATCCAAGCTCAACACAGGCATTCTCTCCGTAAGCACATCTTCCTTCATTCCTTTGGGGATCGGGCGATCTTGTTCGGCCAACTTCTTCGCATATGAGCTTTGCTTGAGCCAATAAAGACGAAACATAGGACACATAAATACATAGGTGTGGCGTGACTTCATGAGCGACCGGTACAACACCCCCGTATCCTTGATGGTGAGTGGCATATTGAGAACATCTTCGTAATGTCCATTGGGAGGCTCATTAAATGAGACTGGCATTTCTGAAACAACATCAAACGGCCGCACAATGGTCTGGGCCAATTGGTTTTGTTCCGATTCGATCTGCTCTCTTCTTGCCGACGTGATACGCCGTCTTACACGTGGCGCCATGGTAGCTAGCGATGTGGTCGATTACGGGGGAGTATTGAATAGTCCAAAAAGGTGTAGTTATACTATAGTGAAATAGTGTAGAAAGAGATATTACAGGTTGGGTTTTGCAGTTTACCAAAAGTTGCAGTTTTTACCATAAGAAAGACACTAGTTTCTACCACATACAAGTCAATGGAATTAGCTTGTAGATTTGCCAATCTGCAAACTCCTTTGGGGGGGACGAATCCCAGTACAACATTTGAGTTTCAATAATTTCCGTTACTATCATAGTTATTTATTGCATGGTACCCCATACCATGTATTTCTAACCAGCAAAAAAAAAAACTGTCAGAAGAGCTTTATTCATGGATTCTATAAGTTTTCCTCCAATGCATCCAATCCTTGTGTGAACAACTTGATCATCGAGTCCAATTCTCCTATTAATTTCAGTTTGGGAGTGGAATCAATGAAAAAATCTCCATTTATCTGAGGAATAGTTGGGAACTTTGACATGCTCGCCAAATTTAATGCCAGAGATGCTGCTGATGGAGCTGCTGATGAAGCTGAAGATATTGAGCCTGATGCCCTGGGCAAAAATAAATTTGCTCCCGTCAAATTCTGGTTCGTGGAAGTTCCAGGAGTAGAATTGGCCGAGGGCCCGGAGAGTGAGCTTTTCTTGGATTGAGCTACGCTTGGAGCTGGTTGTCTTTGACTAGATGTGGTTTCGGTCTTTTCTCTTGGCTGCTGAGGTTCTGAATCCTTTTCATCTTGGTCTCCATGACCAAACAATTGGTCCTTCTCTGTGACAGGCGTCATTGTCATGGGAACATGTCCCACTTGAGCAGGGTTGATACCAAATTGATTGACATTTTCATTATCCTGATTGGCTGGATCATATTGGTCGTTGGTCAACGCCGATAATGAATTGAATGTGTTGGATGGTGTAGGCATTTGTATATGGAAACCAGCCCGATTTCTCTTTGGTTGTGGAGCATTGGCTGTTGCAGGCTGTGATGATGTTGCCGTTGTTGAAGGTTGCAGTTGCAGTGATACCGACGACGACGTTCCTACCTGAGAGAGAGCAGGGTTTGAACTTGTCTCTGAATTTAGCTTGAAGTTTATAGGTTGTAACAAAGGATTGGCATTGTTCTGAAGCGCCTTCATCGATTTTGATGGGGATCCAGTGGCATTAGCAAGTCCGGTCGAGCTGGCAAGGGCAGACGTTGGAGGAGGCTTGGGAGATGGGGTTTTCATATTCGAATTCACTGAATATGGAGGCGTATGAGGAGCAGTACTTTGAGTGCGAATAGAATCTTGATCAGAAATACCCGACGCCGAACTAATGGTGTTAGAAATGGTCTTTTTACGAGGTCTATTTGTTGGGTTAGTACCAAACCTCGATTCCAATTTTCCAGATGCAGATTGCGAATGATATAATGTGGGAGGTTTATTTAAAGGAGGATGATTGTTGACTAATGCCGATGAGGAAGAATTGAAGTTGGCAAGGTTGTCCATATCTGGGATTTCAATGGTTGGAGAATCGGTTCTTTCTTCGTATGCAGTGATGGATGAAGGAGGTTCAAATCCTCTATTGTTTGGTGGAGATGAAGCCACAGGGTCTTCTTCAAAAAGCATCTGTAAAGACTTGGGGATTTCATTGGATGAATGTTGTGGTTTAGTGGAAGTTGTACTTGAAAAATTGGTAGATCTGGATATTGTGGGGTTTGTTCTAGATGCAGAATAAGGATCGAAAGTCCCATCGGTACCATAAGTGTTTTGTGCCATTTGTAACGTAGGTAAAGTACTATAATTGTCCTGTTGCGTAGTGTTATCATCATAATAAGTATCATCCATGTTTTCCAAATCAATGTCATTTTCTATAATGTATTCTTTACTACTAAGGGAATCAAAATCCCATTTTACCTGGATTTGATTGGGATTATTGGGGAGATTTTCTGAGCTTCCATTTTGAGGGTCATGATGTTTATGATCATCATCCAAATTTGCAGCAATATTATCTTCCAAATTAACAAATACCGAGTCTCGAGAGGAGTTGTGATCTCTCCATAAAAGATATTTGGATACCAATTCTTTTAGGATTGTTCTGGGATGACTTTTGTGTAGTCTGACGAATTTACATTTCATCAATTCATCGGCAGATAATCTTTCTTCAGGGTTTTCGTCAAGACACAAGGCAATACATTCTTTTAAGCCCACAGAATATTCTCGTCCTTCTAATCTTGGAGGTGTGGATTTGGATATCATTTGCATGGCCCACATGGCATCTTTGTCACAATAAGGTGGGTTCCCAGTGGCGATTTCATAGATGGTAATCCCCAAGGACCAAATGTCAGCCTTGCTATTATAAACATCACCTTCACGGATGACTTCTGGTGCCATCCAATAGGGCGTACCGGCCATGGTAGTTCTTTTCAAGGCATTGGAGGTGATTTTGGCAGCAACACCAAAGTCACAGAGCTGGACATTGCCCTCCTTGGTGATCAAGACATTTGCGGCCTTAATATCACGATGGATGACGCCTAGCTTGTGAACAGAGCTCAAGGCATAGAGTAATTCCCGGAGAATCACCCCGATGTATCGTTCTTCAAAAGTGCCTGCTTTAAGAAGGGTACGTAACGAGCCTCCAGCACAATAATCCATGATGATCCAGAGCTTGGTGTCGTTTAAGAACGATCCGTAATAATGGGTGACGTTGGGGGTGTTTTTCAACTCGGCCAAAAACTGGATTTCTTGCTGGACATCATTGACCTCGTCCTCCTCTGTATCCAAGTTCAACACCTTGATGGCCACCACTTGCTTGGTCTGTTTGTTGTAGCCCTTGTAGACCACCCCGAACTTTCCCCTACCAATGACCTCGGTCCGCTTGTAGAGGGCGATGGAGCTCATGGTGACTGGTTGGGAAATGAATTATATGGTGCTTTTGGTGGTGCTTTTGGTGGTGCTTTTGGTGGTGCTTTTGGTGGTGATTTGGGAAATGTTGATGTTGATGGAACAACGGCGCGATACTATGGGGCCAACGGCTACGGCGATCGAGCAGAACAGGCGTGTAATTGGTTCACGATTACCAAGGTGGGTATCAAAAGCTGATGATGGCGATGTGGGATAGTGTGCAGGGGATCAGCCTATTGACGAACCATCAAGGGGTTTTTGGGTGCGGCAAGAGGACGATCAAAATCATGGGACGAGTTCCTTGGTTGGAGCGACGACAGAGGTGCGGATGGCCAGGAAAAAGATCACCACTTCAGACGATGGCGAAGGACCACGAAAAAGCTACGGAAACAGGTAGATCAGAGAAAGATAGTATAAATAACTATGTAAACTAGAAGTGAATAGACAATAGACCAGTGGAATAATCAGCGTAACAATCAGTACAACAATCAAATGGAATAATAGAGTAAAGCTATATATAAGTAGACAAGCGAGTCAAAACCAAGATCAAAAACCATTCGGTTATTGTGCGAATTATTACCACATAGAATTGTAGATACTGTTAATAACGGCATGTCTATGAATAGATTAAATTTCAAATAAATAGTAGATTGGTTATGATTGATAAAATATCCAATAAATATTGGTTAGGTCCTGCTAACCAAAAAGAAATAGGGCACCAAGCACCAAGCACCAAGCACCAAGCACCAAGCACCAAGCAACAATTGGGGTCTAGAGATTATTGAGTTCGTTCAAATTCTCGATCAAACTGTCGATTTCAGGAAAATCGTTCTTGAACAATTCGGACTTTTCCTGGATGGTCTTGGGAGTAATGTTACTTTTGAAATTGGATTCATCTACCAAGTAGAAGATAAGAAACTCGATGATTTTAAAATTCAAGTTTTGTTGTCCATAGACTTTGGAGTCCTTCGATTTAGGAAGCTCTTCAAACGACCAGAGCTTGAATTTTCGTATAAGGATGGAGCACCCGGAATTATCTTCAAACACTCGAAAATTCTTCAAGTCTTTAAGTAAAATATGGATAATAGTAGAAATAAATGAAATGGTGATTTGAATGGAAAACCGGTCGCTTTCTATCAACAGAAGAATCAACTTCATGTTGGCAGACCTATTGAAGAGTTTTCTCAGGTTGGGGTGGATCAACAAGAGGCCCTGAAGCAGCCGGTTACACGTAAGAATGGTGGCCAGGTCCACGTCGGTACCGGATGCTAGAATCTTGTATAAATTGATAACATTGTGGACAAGATTATACTGGAAATTGTCTTGAAGTGCGATGAATCCAGACAATGATTTGGGCTCCCCATTGGACCCGATGGTCCCTCTTTTATGGAGAGCCACGATCTGGGGGAGGAGCTGCGAGAGTAGAAGGTCGAGCTGGTCTATACCATGCGCCACATCTTCCACTGACGTGGAGTCGAGAAGATCGATGATATCAAGAATGGTGTCTTCCATACCCAACGAAAAATGGTGTTGGAATGCAATATTGCAAAAGAAAAAAAAAAAAGGAGGGGGTGGGGGAGAAACGTGACGTGCTCCGCTACAATGCAACTGCTATGTTTTTGGTTGCAAACAGGAGCCAGGGCTAGCACTAGGATTCTCTTGTAATCAGTTGTAGAGATCTACAAATAGCACTGTTACCAATATTACCCAAACACGATGCTTTAGGTAATTCTCAGTCTGCCCCTCTGACGTTCCTGCAGATGTTGACAGCTTCCTGCAGTCCATTTAGCCAGGACCAGCAACATATAGAGGCCAGTTTCCAGGCCAATAACTGGTGGAGGCGACTTCACCGACAACCATCCTCAGAGGATCTAGACCTACTCTTCAGAGCACATTTGGTCACGTTGTTGGTGGTGCAGTGGAGTCCCGGGTTGATCTCTTGTTGTAGCCAAATAGGGTAATTTGGAGCTTTGGTCCTGCACATGCGCATGACACCTTCCATGGTATCAACCAACCCCACCACCTGTCACAACCCCCATCCAAACGGACCAGACCGTTTCAGCACCACTCGACCACCGATATCTCCGGGCGCTCGCTACTCCGTTTCGCCTATATAATCTTGGTCCCGCCATCTTAACGGCGCCCATCACCAATTCAAACATACCGCCAGCCAATCGCCTGATTTGGCCATCCATCATTTCCGAGGGGGAGCTAATACTCCAACTCCATTCACAATGGTCAACTCCGGCACGTCCTCGATCATCTTGGGATGCAGCGTGGCCGTCATCTCTTCCGCCATCCAGTCGCTAGGAATCACTCTCCAGCGAAAATCCCATCTTCTTCATTCAGATATCACTGACCTCCACCAGCATCATAAGCACCTCCAGCGACAGAAACGAAACATGTGGCTTTTTGGGTTCCTTTTGTTTATTGTGGCCAACATTCTTGGGTCGTTGATCCAGATCTCCACTCTTCCATTAATCATTTTATCTCCATTGCAAAGCATAGGGTTGATCTTCAATTCGATTCTCAGTTGTTTGCTCTTGCCAGGAGAACATTTCACCAGGAAACTTGGCGGGGGGACCGTCTTGATTTCCATAGGTGCTTTCATCATTGCCTATAATGGGAACGTCGTTCCGACTGAAGATGGCAGGCCACCTTCCACAGTCGAGGAAAGATTTGCATTGATTGTATCGAAACTTTTGAGACCTGCATTTGTATGGTGGTTCTCATTCACGTTTGTAATGATCGTTTCCCTATTACTTATAAACAGGTTTTTGTTGACAAAAACTCGTTTGAAGTACTGCAAACACCATTTTATAAAGGGGATAAATTACGGCATAATCAGCGGGACTTTGACAGCCCATACCTTTCTCTTTGCCAAATCTATTATCGACGTCATAATAGAGTCTATATTCAGTAAACAAAAGGATAAGACTTGGTTCCCATCGGATTTCACTCCCTACATGCTACTCATGGTGATGTTAATGATCATTGGATTCCAATTGACTGCATTCAACCTTGGGTTGAAACAAATCTCAACTTCAATTCTATATCCATTATGTTTTTTGATCTACAATTTATTCAATTTGATCAATGACATAGTGTTTAATTCATTATTGGCCGAGCATAAGATCACTTATGGCCAATTTTTTTGGATTATCTTTGGCTTAGTAGGCGTGTTAGCAGGTGTGGTAATCATAAGCTGGGATAGCGCATTTGGTGACAACGAGGAAGTCGACAGGGAGGACAGCTTGATATATGGAGAGTTTCCCTACGTCAACCAAGACGAAACCACTAAGTTATTGAATAACGTTCATAGTGTCAGTGTCCATTCTGATGAGCAAACTTATGAGTCCATCAGTGATCAAGGGAAACTTTCGTTTGAGCAAAACCAATTGTTAAATTCACTCGACCTTTAAACATTATCAAGTGTTGAGTGTAGTGATGACGTTTCATATTTCCGGTCATGTTCATTATCTAGAGACATGACTTATAGAGAATTAGAGAATTAGAATACACTTATTTTCACAGTACTTCACTTCGAAGAAGAAACAAACCAGTTGTATATTAATTATTCAATATTCCCTTTTCAGGGAAAGGTTGTGTTCACAAGACAGTTTTTGGAGAAACCATCTAGGAGTATAAATAATGGCATCAAACCTATAGATTCTATCACCTCAATGTTTAGGATCCAAACACTGGTAATTGGATTGGCTTTGCAATAAAGTACGAATTTTGTCTGTTAGCAACACCAGCAAAAGCACAATACCAACCACAGAGAGAACTGATGATGGCAAAAGCACCACCAGCCTTGGTGACCTTAGGCATAGCCTTCATGTTTCCAATAGCAAGAAGAAGGAAAGCTATGTCCAAAGTAAAGAATAAGGAGATAAAGGCAACCGTTGATTTCAAGGTACACAAAAACATGATGAAAGTGAAGATAAACCATCCAAACAAGAAGAAACCAACGGCATTTCCAAATTGCTCTGCATCATCACCATAAGCAGCCGCGATTCCGAAACTTTCAATAAAAATGACCCCATAAGAAAGCCAAAATGGGCCATAACTGGTGAAAGCAGTACCGGCATAAGTGTTTCCAATGACTAATTCCCAGACACCTGCGAGGGTTTGAACAAGACCACCGTAAAACATCGTCAACCCAATAACCACATTGGGGACCTTGATTCCTTGGACTCCAACAATATAGAGTCCCAAGGTAAAAGTGGTCAAGGCAAAAGCAGCCAACCCGACAGCACTGGCATTACCAAATTGATGTTTAGGGTAAGGAGCTAACCCGGGATTCAAAGTACCGGCAAATGCTTGCATGAGTTCATGACGGTGGTACTTCTGATTATTTATAATGACATACTCGTTTCCTTCACCAGCATATTGAACTTTGGAAAGGTTAGGGTCAGCGAAAGAGTCGTGAGAAATATTGACACCATGCTTGGATTCGACAGAAGATGAGGAAGTCATAATTGTGCTCATAGTTGGAGAAGAGGGCCGGTGCATTGAATATATATACTACATTAAGGATATATATACATACAGACATACCTATATTAAAGTATGTTATATTAGATGAGAGGTCTCGGAGTTTAATTCCGGACCAAAGGTGACAAATATGGGTGTTTTTTAACTGTAGTGAAAAAGTGTTGCAAAATGGTGGTAAAATCGCAGCAAAAAAAAAGACCCAAACAAGACGAGGCAGCCACCGTGAGTTGTTCCTAGCCCCTCCAGTCCCAGGACTGCCACCACCAGCACCTTTGTAGGACCCTGGACTTGGATTCCATCACCATGCCCAACTATGGAGTGTCTATAGTTTCTACAGTTTGTAGATTTTGTGGGGTACATACTGGAGTTACGTTCGGAGTTTACCAGTCGGACTTAAACAATCGGCCCACTTTAATTACCACCACCACCACCACCACCACAACCACCACCAGCTGCCTACAACAGTCCCACCAGTTTTACCACGCCATCTCGCCAAGCAAAAACACCCCGCAATCGGGCTGATTACGGTGGTATTTTATAGTGAAGATATTATAAGCCAAGATACACTGGCCCCTCAGTGCTTCATGAGGACCCCTCAAATACTTCTCCAATGTGTCAATGTCCGGGTTAAGTCCTAAAGATTCAGTAAGGCATCAACATACCCCCGATATTGTCGGACATTGACTGGAATGCTAACCAAATGACCCAGTTCACCTTTCATAGGCACCCACTAGATACAACAGTTGTGGTTCCTCCAACACACAAAAAGACACCACAGTAGAAAATATCAAATCACCAAAACCGACACCAAAACCAGACACCAAACCACCAGATAATAAAACCTACAGAACTACAGGCACCAAAACACCAAACACCAAAACAATCAACTTAGTTTGGATTCGGGTGATGCGGTGTGGTTTCCAATGTGGTGATGTTTTCGCAGTAATTATAGCAATGAGGGGTCCATCAACACCTAAACCCGCACCAAATATCACCGAAAACACGGAACCGTACGTGAATATCCTTGCTATTGTCATAAATAGTCGAAATAATATTTATTTGAATAATTAAGAAATTAAATAATATTTTTATATGTGAATATATAAATGCTATATATATATATAGTGGAGCACTATGGGGCCAGAAACAGCATTATGGACGTAAGTGAATCTGGCCACCTATGATCCATGTTGCAGCTGTTTCGGATGCTGTGGTTTAGTGCTTGGTAATTGGAGGAACTGGGTACAGCTTTCCAGCTTGGTCTCATCTCATCTCATCTCATCTGGATCTCAGAGCATTCCACTCGTAATCTACACCAGTAGCCCATCTACACAATTGGCACCAGTAGCTCTCTAGATACACCGGTAGAATACGACTCAGAAGCTTCTTTGAACTGCTCATAAACGTCAAAAGCATTACGGTCCATCCATCACCGTCCCATCTCCATGGGTATACCAGTCTTTGGAACATCCGCGCATCTATCAACCAATTCTCAGCTCATCACTACTAGACACCAGTAGAATCGATCATGTCGATACACGAGGCACTGGACGCCACTCCCACTAGCGATACCTCGCCTGCTCCATTTGTGCCTTTGAAGTACAAGAATCCCCAGATTGTCCCCTACAAATCCAACCAAGATCTCATCCTCCTCAAAAGCTGGTTCTACAACTTCTCTCCACAACTTGACAACCGACACCGGGCGGTCCAGAGAGTTCGAGCACTCAGCTCTCGTGGAAAGCTTCCTCACGGAGTGGAAGCTACCTCGTTTCTTACTGCCGTGACCCTTCAGGATGACCAGTCTCAAGATATTAGTACTATCCAACTAGCGTATGCCATGGCTCTAATCCGGTTTGTTAACGGGTTGATCGACCCGTTCCAGCAGTCCCAGTACGCAACTCCAATGAATCTTATCGCCAAGTCTCTAGGTCTTCCGTCGTTCTTTGTCGACTTGAGGCACATGGGTACTCACGAGTCGCTTCCTACCATCGAGTTGTGTCGTTCCGCATGCCAACGAGCCCTCTGTTGGTTATTTGATCACTACTGGGTCAATATAGAGTTGGAAGAACAATACTACCAGCCATATAAAGTCTCCAAGCAACAGCCAGGGGACTCTAACCTCAAGTCTCAGTATAATCAAAAGCTTCAAGCCACTCGATTAGTGGAAAACTTGAAGACCTACAAGAAGATGAGAAAGGCTGATTTGGACTACGACCACAAGCCCGTGGACAAGAGGCAAAATGTCGCCTTCTGGAAGGTGGTCAAGGCCATACTAAGCACCACGGCAATCAAGCCTTTTCTTAATCATGCCGATTACTCCAGTTTTAATGGCTCCGACTTATTAGTCGATGAACTAACTTTCAGCAACTACTTGATTTATAACGCCAACAAGATTGTGGAAAAGTCGAAGTTGAAGTTCAATCCGTTATTGATCAAATTGTACAAGCCTTTGGTGGATCAGATGGACCCGTCCACCAAAATCAAGTTGATTTTCAGGATGTCCAAGGCATTGACAAATTACTATGATGATAAAAAAGACCCCCTCGGAACTATAACCCATTGGTTTGAATGCGTTCAATTTCTTGAGTGGATCAACTATTTGAGTGAAGACTTAAATGAGAAACTTCCCAATTTTCCACTATATATTTCTGGAGCTGACAGGCTCAGAATAGACGGCAAGAAGTTTGGGGGATGCAGGGCCATCAACTCCAAAGCAGAACTATTTGATTTCTTATTGGAGGGGATAATAGAGGTGTTTAACAAGAACAACAAGGAGAACATCGAGTTGTATTCCAAAATAATTGATTCCTTTACCACGATAACTAAATCGCCATCGCTCGAATCCTTTTCCAGAAGAGTGAAGTATATTGGAGACTTCCAGAAGTATCAGATGCCATCAGCGGACGAATTGTTGGGCAGTGAAAAGAGAAAGAGCGAAGAGCCTCACGCCGGAGGTAAGAAGCAACAACAGGGCAAGGATTACTTGTTCGAAAAGCACCCCCGGTGGAAGCCCGTGCCGTTTGGAGTGCCAATATAAACCATAACCATACTGTGTATATATAATATTAATGAGATAGAATCCTTATGGCACCAACCACTTCAGCCAACAACCAAACAGCCAAAGAGCTAACATCACACCTCCAAAACTGCAAAACTGCAAAACTGGAGCCAGACAACTTGGTCGGTCCCCCTCCCCATTACGTCGACCTCTGTAAAACAAGAGCATCTTCATAGATAAGGCTGTTGGTCAATTGTAGCAGGTTTGCATTGCATTGGGTGCAAAATGTCGCAACCATAATCCATAATCAGCCATCTCCTAACCAGCCATTACCCACCCAGCACCCCCACCAAGCACGGGAGCAGCCCCTAATTTTGTCCCGTAAAGCCATTTTCCCCACCGGGCATCGTGCCCCTACCCCCTTTCTCCCATTAGGCTATCGGTACCTGGTGGTTGCTACGCTATCACCGTATCCACCTGGCTACCATGATACCATGATGGCGCACACTTATCTGCACACCGGATCGAGCTTATCAAAAACCCATAATCTGGAGTCCAACCATCCACAAGTTTATCCCGGCAATCCAGCGTACCAGGCATCACAGCAACTAAGGGACTCGGAACAACCATCGAACAACAACCACAGCTCGCGTGTGCTGCCGCCAGTCCCGTTTAGCCCGCCTCCAGCGCCCCTCGATATCTCCAGAACTGCTTCCACAGATACATCACCATAGACCATTAAATTGGCGCAACCATACAATGCCACAGTGGATCCCTCAGAATATACAGAAGAGACTTCTTCTCTACGTGCTCCAGCAGCTCTCGCTTTTCTCGGAAATCGACCTTCCCAACCTCGAGGAAGTATCCCTTAATAACATCATTCTTCGCGATATAGCCATAGATCCTGAAAAGGTGGGCAAACTCCCAGGATGCAATCTTCGCAATGGCCAGGTCGGATACCTCGAATTAAACACCGTGGGTGGAGCATCTATCATTGCTGGAGGTGTCAGCATTGATGCCCATGACGTGGAGGTGGTGATCTCGCCCGATTTTGATGTTGAAGAAGATATTACAAGCAGTCTCCAATTCCTGTTGGCCAAAAGCACAGCAGATTTGGCAAACACCATCATACTTGATACAGAAACAGAAGAGGAAGATGACGACTCCTCGACTCCTATCCCAAACTCTAAGCCTTCTGCCTTGAGCGGAGTCATGGCCAAAGCCGTAGAAATGGCGTTACTGAGACTACAAATCAAAATATCCAACTTTAGAATAAAAATGATTTCCGAAATGACAGAAGTGGTCCTCGAAATCGACTCCGTAGCCTTAAACACCATCAATGGAGTCAGAAATATCAAATTATCTGGTATTCGTTTGATCACATTAAAACCAAACGTTAATCCTGGCGAGAACAATGAACATCCTACTCCCCGACCAGCAACGAATCCAAGTGATGACGACGAAGATGAAGAAGAACAAGACTCGGGCTACGGTGACGAGTCTTTGATGAATAGCATGATCTTTACCCACGATGAAGCCAGCTCTATCTATATGAGTGCCACTTCGCAATCGTTTGCAAAACCACGTCAACCCACAAACCCCACCATCTTGCATATTGATGACATGAATATCGAATTCGAAGGTCTATCAAGTATTTCCAACCTCAAAGTTAATGTAGGAGACGTGAAAATATCATCCGTCCCGCTAACTCCAACCGTATCCTCAATTTTTAATGGGATTTCCAGGAGTTTGAAAATAAAAAGGCATCAAATGAAGAAACAAAATAATAGAAAGGGCCAGCCTAATACAAAATTTCCTCAATATTCTAATGAAAATGATGATGTTAGCGAAGAGGATGACTCTGAGTCTGGTACTACAGAGGACGCTTCCAATCCATTTTTCAACAAAATTCACATAACTAACGTCATCATCAGCACCACCTCTGCATTGCTGGTGGATGGCTTTTTTACAGCAAAAAATACTGTGAATTTCAAATTCCACAACTTGAATATCAAGCAGAAGAACGACGCTTTAGTCTATGGAGGTGTCGAGATTTTCCAAGTGGTTCAAGTATCGAACGGATCATCAAATGCAATATTTAGCTTCGAACAGAACGACAATAAATCTTCAACTGCAGATCCAAGCAGTTCACCCTCAAAACCATCTTCAACAAAAGCTGATATACGATTCGAAGTGTTTAGGAAGATTGAAGATGCCAAAGAATCGATTGAAGTCACCACATTAATATCAAAAGTTTCCAGCTTGGAATTGGACCTATTTAGCATGATGACTTTAAGTCTCTGGACTAGAGCCTTGGATTCTATATTTACCAGCTATACCTCGATGAAAAACATTATTGACCTTATTAACCAAGACAATGCTAGAAATAAATCTGCCAGCGTAGTTGGACCAAGATCTCAGTTTATTTTGCAAACAGCTTCGACATCAATCAAAATGATTCTAGGACCAGATTTAACTCTAAAAACTACCGTTTCTCCAATATCTTTTAACTTACTACAGGATTTGGTGAATATTGGAAATATCCAATTTTCTCTTATAAAAAGAGATGGACTCGAAACTAACATTGGAAGCATCACCTCGATCAAAGTGTTGACTAATCCACAGGATTTCAGAGCGTATATTGACAGCAGTGCATCAGGAAATGTTCCCCGGCAAATCCTCATAAATACTTCATTAAGCCTAATTATCAACAAGATGACATTCAATATCGAGTTGGGTGCATTAAAGGATTTATCGAAACAAGCATCATCATTTTTTCTGAATTTTTCTGATTCAACTACATCTCAAACAGCTGCATTGGAAAATTCAGTATTATTTGCAAAGTCTCGTCTGGACGGAATCAATTCTCCAAGAAGGCCAAGACAACTTGGCGCAACCAATAGTAAAAATACTTTCTTGAATATGAACCGATCTAATTTGTCAAAATTTCGATTCTTTTTAAAGGAGATTGAGATTAACATATTGAACATATTACCTAAATTTGGAAAGATCCGGATTTGGTCCAGGGACATATCATTTTATGAATTCAACACCACTATCCATGGGTATATCCAAACACTAGCTGCTCACAGGGTTGATAACGATTCCAATGTGGATAACATTCTAGTGGAGTATCAGGGAAGATCATATAGTGATCTTGAACGCCCTTTGGTATTGATCAATATCAAATTGACTGAAAAGGCTGACAACGTGGATATAATAGTTCACAATTTAATGGTGGAGTATTACACTAAATGGTTGGCCCTTTTAGATCGAGACCCAGAGGAGGATATTGATATTCTTCTTAACAAGAACCTTGATAATCTGATTTCAAAACCACAAAAAAGGTTAGATGTAAGGTTTTCGTTTTTTGAATGTGTGGTGGGTCTCAACCCTGGAAGATTGGATAGTCGTGCTATTTTAATCGTCGAAAAGGCAACGTCTGATCTTACATTTGGTGGCCAATTTTACATCAAGAGCTCTTTGAGAGAGATATCATTGCTATTAATTGATGATACGAAAAATGAGGAAAGGAGTTCTTTTACCAATAAACCAAAGTCTTCCAAATTATCTATACCTTCCTACACCTCTCCATTAACATTTTACCAAACTATTGGATATTTGTTGATCGGTCAGATAAACAGCACCCATGTTGGGCTCACATTCAATACGCAAATAGAGGAAATGGTCAAACGAAATGAAAAACTTCTGATCCATGACAGTTTGGCATTGTTAGATGTGAAGATAAATTCCGATGATCATCGATTAGAGTTATGTGCCGACTCCACTCAAGCCATTATTCAATTAATTAATGATTTGAAGCTTCCGCTTAATTTTAATGATGGTGATAGGCTGAAAGTGACTATTGATGGGGAGGTGGATGTATTAAATGATATTTTTGATCACTTCAAACAGCCTTTGAATGAGGATACGGCTAGTGAGGAATTTGAAGATATCCCAGCATGTTCATCGGACTTTGGTATAGTCGATACCTATTATGATGATATTGAAAATTCGGTGTCTACGATTGAACAAGATCTTGACCAGCTTTCCCTTCAAAAGTCGAAGTCTTCAAACCAATCATTATCGATCGAAGAAGAACATTTCACGTTGAATAAAGCAAACAGTACCACAAATGTGGACCCCATCAAAATGAATATATACTTGTCGAAGATAAAGATATACTTATTTGATGGTTACGATTGGAAAACCACCCGAAAATCCATCAAGGCAGCTGTGAAAAGGATGGAGGAACAAGCAGAACAAGAGCTAAATAAAAACCGCAGCCCCACTCCCAGTGTACCAGTGCCAGAACAAGATTCTTCTTCTAAGCGAGCTCCAATAGGAACTATCGAAGAAGATCAAGAAGAAGAAGATGATGAAAGCAGTTACCATTCGGACGAAACTGATGAAAGTGACACTTATGGGGAAACTCTTTTCAGGTCTATCCATATATCGTTACCAAAGGGATCCAGTCCATCTCAATTGACCGACAACATCAATAAGAATGTTCAGAATAATAAGCACGACTCGGAACCAACAGCAGAAGAAGCAAAAAGGTCCCAGCTTAACCTTGATATTCGGAAAAGTTATAAGAACTTAAAGATCCGTCGGTCCTTGTATCATAAGGTTTTGATTGAAATGAAAAATTTGGAAACCAACGTATCCGTTCATTCCACAAGAGATCCCAGGAAAGATCCTACCGACAAAAATATGAAATATGAGTTACTCAATACCATTGAAGTAAGATTGGATGATCTAATTATCTTTGACAATGTTCCCACATCCACATGGAACAAATTTCTTGGGTATATGAATAGTATTGGAAAGAGAGAGATTGGCACCAGTATCCTTAAGCTAGGTCTAACCAACGTTAGACCGGAGCCAAGCTTAGTAGCAGGTGAGGCCATGATGCAACTATCGATTCTCCCATTACGTTTACATATTGATCAAGATACCCTTGATTTCATGATTCGGTTCTTTGGGTTTAAGGATGCTCGATTTGATCTACCTCTTGATGAGATCATTTACCTTCAAAAATTCAACATCAACACCGTCAAATTGAAAATTGACTACAAGCCCAAGAAGTTTGATTATAAGGGAATCAGAGCAGGAAACACTGCCGAATTCATGAACATCTTCATCCTTGATGGATCAGACTTGGTGCTAGAGAAGCTCAATTTGCATGGAATCCATGGGTTTGAGAAATTGGGAGTCGCTCTAGGGCAAGCATGGGGTCCCAGCATTCAACAAACCCAACTTGCTGGTATAATTGCTGGATTATCCCCATTGAGATCAATTGTTAATATTGGAGGAGGAGTCAAGGATTTGGTTGCTATATCAGTCAAAGAGTATAAAAAGGATGGTCGTTTAATCAGAAGTTTACAGAAAGGTACGTTATCATTTGCCAAGACAACTGGGTATGAAATCATTAATTTGGGTGCAAAATTGGCTTCTGGTACTCAAGTGTTGTTGGAACAAGGAGAGGAATTTCTTGGAGGAGAGGGATCAGGCTCGAGATTACCTCCGAAAACAAACCTAATAAAGAAATCCGATACTAAATCCAAGAATCCACCCAAGGGAAAATCAGATTTGGTTGCTTCATCCCAACAATTACACCAAAGTATCAAGGCTGATAAAGACCAATACGGCAGCAGGAAATTATATTCCTTTGTAGATATGGATGATGACGACGAGGAATCAATCATTGATCAAGAACTATTGAGCAAATCGATTTTTCTACTTGATCCAGGCACCGAAAGAGAAAAGGATGAAGAGGATGAAGACTTTGATGAAGAAGAGTATGAGGATTTACATGATGAAGAAAATGAAAAAATGGTGAGTCTTTATTCCAATCAACCGGAGACTATCAAGCAAGGTATCAAATTGGCATATAAATCTATAGGGAAGAACCTCAATGCCACTAAACGGACATTGATTAATTTAAAAAATGAGGTCAACGAATCGGACAACTTTCAAGAATCGTTGGCATCAGTTCTCAAATCTTCACCTGTGATTTTGATCAGACCCATCATTGGCACCACTGAAGCTCTTTCCAAGGCGTTGATGGGATTGAGTAATGAGATCGATTCCAAACGTATAATTGAGTCCAAGGATAAATACAGGTATAGTACCAAGTCCAAAGAAAAGGATGGTAGTGATGAGGAAGATGAGGGAGATTCAAAAGGTTCGACCAGCAAAGAAATCGACTATTTTGAGTGAAGAATGACTTTGACTAATGAGAAATGAACTTGGTATGATTTTGTTATAAAATAGAACTGTGGTTATAGAATAATTCAATATCATATCTGAACACATGAGAAAGCAAGGCATGACACAAATGATAATATATGTAGTCAATTAAACATTTTTTGGGGACGATTTGTTTGTTCGGGGTGATTGTAGGGAAATTCCGGCCTCAAGAGGAAGTGAGGATATCGAGTATGGGATGCTCGGGGAGATAGGACATAATATTCCGGGACTAAATGTGTGTCTTTTATGATGGAAGTTAAATATTGGGAATTCAATGGGAATTGAGGTTACGTGTTCAGGCTCTGCTCCTTGGGGAGATCAGTCATTTCGATATTTTCATGGTTGACTTGGCCCAACTCTTGTTGTTCCAACATATTATCGAAAAAGGTTGTTCTCAATTCTTTCCATCTGGTCAGATAGGTGGAAAGAGCCACCAAGAGCACGCCGCTCAAGATTTGTAGACACCACCACAATATGGAGGTGGGGAAACTGCCAGTGTATAACCAAACCACCAATAAGTTGATGATATGGACGGTGATGGCGAAATCCCATGCGAGTTTGGATCTTCCCACGATGATGGTGACAAAGAGCACGCAGAGCAACGAGTCAAAGAGCCATAGCACAAAAAGAATCAAGCCCATGGCGTTATCCAGGCTGACCAACTCCCACAGAAAGATCCAATCGATCTGGAAGTCGTAGCCATTCAATGATGCTACCAAATAGAATATGAGGAGTGCGGAAAGATAGTAGAAACATTGTAGGATGACGATCTGGATGAGGAGCTTGGAGGGGCTGTTGATATCGGTTGCGTGATCGCTATTGAACAATCGGCTGTACCCGCTACTCAAGATCATGATTTGGTGGCGATGTTGGAGGCGATGTAGTTGTAAGTGATTGTTTTTTTTTGTTGTACGCGATCAGATCAAACAATCACAGGGCTGACGAAACAAGATTACCAGTTAGAGTGTGCCAGCGACCATGTTTGAAGTTCGAGGATCAGAACGAGCAGAAAACCGTCACCATGCAGTACGGGTTGTATGGGGCCTTCACTTCAGCTGGTGGAATCGAACTGCCGTGTCTGAAATTAATGTAGGAGCCATTGGGTGAAGATTGATTTGGTGATAGTAGCTGGAGAAGGTGCCAGAGGAACCAAACGAAAGATGGCTCCAAACAGGAATATGAGTGCGGTTTCAGGGTACAGCGCGCACGAGCGATCGTCGGGTCTAGCCAGCTGGTCATGGGGCCTAAGGCAGGGGTGGTGAGAGTAGTTCGTATCCTCTTTAAATATATATTTCAATGCTATATGGCACTATACTATGGAAGTGACCCGCAAAGGTCGCTTGTGTCAAACAGCTATTAGCCAAAGACGGTTTCAGCAAGCCTGGTGATACTTGTTATGTCACGAGATGCCAAGTACACAGTGCGACTACACAGAAGACGAAATCAATCCAATGATGGTATCACTTTCTCTTCTTTCCGATCCGGGCCTTGGGGTTTCTCTTCAGGTCCAGCATTCTATCGTTCTTAGTCTTCTTATACGATCTACCTGAATCTTCCTTCTTTACTTCCAAAGCCTTTCTCTTTTTGGAATTCACCTTGGGCCCACTCTTGGTCAAATGCTTCATCACTTCTGTCTGTTTCTTATCTTCAGCACCGGCCTTGAACCAAGTTCTCTTGGGCCTTGATTGGATCTCCTTCTGGTGGTTCATCATGTTGGTGGCCTTGTTGATCTCCATCTCCGCCAACAAGATCTCCTTGGCTTGCTTCTCTTCTTCCAACACCTCTTCAATGGTACTTTGCTTGGACTCAATGATCTGGTTCAATCCTTCGATTTGTTTCCAGTCAACATTTCTAGATACCGCCTTGGATCTGGCCTTGCTAGGGTTGGTTTCCTTTTCTTCACTCAACACCTTCAAACTATCTTTTACAATGGCTCTATCCTGAGTGGATTCTCCCACAAACGAAATGGATCTACCATCTCTTCCAGCTCTGGCTGTTCTACCGACTCTGTGCAAATAGATCTCATGCGATTTGGGCATATCGAAATTTATAACAATCTCGATCTTGGGAATATCCAACCCTCTGGATGCCAAGTCGGTACAGATCAACACAGGAACCACCAAGTTCTTGAAGTCGTTGACATTTTGCAATCTTTGTTCTTGACTCAACGATCCGTGCAATTCCGATACCTTCATTCCCAATAACCCTAAAACAATACGAAGCTTGTGGGCCGTCTCTTTCCTCGACACAAACACCACTATTCTGGAGGTCTGACTAGGGTTGATTTCTTTAAGAAGTTGGAACAATAATGCCGACTTCAAGTTGTCTCTCTTTCTTATTCTAACGAATTCTTGAATCAATTTGGTTGAAGTGGACTTGGGAGGATCGATCATGATTCTCACCGGTTTTTGTAATGACAATTGAATTAAATCTTGAATTTTGGTGTTCATGGTGGCTGAAAACAATAATGTCTGTCTCTTGTGCTTTGGAATAAGTGATAAAATCTCCGTAAGTTCCACTTGAAACCCTTCTTCCAACATTCTATCGGCTTCATCGATAACCAAGATTTCCAACGAATCAATGCTGAAAGATGGCGAGTTCCGGATATGGTCGATCAATCTACCGGGTGTAGCAATAACAATATCGGGTCGAGATTTCAATTGTTGTTCTTGTTGTCTCAAATTAAGACCACCTACTGCCAACCCAAAATTCAAATTATTAACAAATCTCCCAATCTTTTTACCCACATCACAAACTTGAATGGATAATTCTCTGGTTGGTGTCAACACTATGACTCTGGTGGATGAAATCTTGGCTGGCTTATAAATCAATCTTTCGATAATTGGAATCATATAGGCGGCCGTCTTACCGGAACCAGTGACGGCACCGGCAACAATGTCCTTGCCCATTAAGGCAATAGGAATCGATGCTGATTGAATTGGTGATGGTTTCGTGTACCCCAATTGACTCAATCCTTTCAACACTGGTCTGGATAATTGTAATGATTGGAACGTTTGGTGGAGTTGCTTGGTGCTGGTTTCTTCTGGAGTTTCATAAAACTCGGCCATCTTCTCTGCCGAATCGCCATCCTCTTCTGCTTCTTCGTCTTCTTCATCTGATCCAGGGTGCTCTGCGTCCATATCGGCTTCAACGCCAGACTCCTCGTCTTCTTCTTCTTCTTCGTCGTCTTCCTTCTCTTCGCCAGCAGCAACTTCTTCGTCTCCTGATTGTACTTCGCTGGCTCCCATTCCAAACCCATCCATCGCAAGCTCATCATCATCTGATTCATGACCATTTTGCTCTTCTTCTTCTTCTTCTTCATCTTCTTCTTGTTCCTCTCCCTCTTCTTCATCCTCGTCATCGTCATCGTCTTCTTCTTCAGCTTCTTTCTTTTCTCCTTCTACCCCGGCTAAGTTCACAAGACCACCTTTTCTTCTCAAGATTCCATCCAAGTCTACATCCTTGCTCAGCTTGGCTTCTTCTTCCTTAACCTTGAAGTCCCATCCCTCAAACTTGGACGACTCAAATCCATCCAAGGAAAACTTGAATTCAGGGTCGATGTCCTGGTTTTCTTCGTTATCCTTGGCTTCTTCTTGTGGAAGCTTGTCTTGTTTGGACTTGGAGGATTTCTTTGATTTTTTTGTCTCTTGTTTGATTTCTGGTTCTTGTTCAATTTCTGAATCCGACAGGTACTCGATGACTTCATTTTCAGAGTCACTTTCCAATGTCAACAACAAGTCCTCCTTGGGCTGTTTCTTGTGTGATTTCGCCATCTTTGGTTCTTTAGTGATGAGATGGTTGAAAAATTATAGACTAACTCATCGGCCTGCAGGTGAGCTCATCGCTTGGTATAAATGTGAGGGTTGGAACTAAAGCGTAGGACGCTAGCCCCAAAAAGCCCCAAAAGAGAATCGACTACGCGAATAGATTACAGTATCGTTGTTTCGTTGAAGGGGTGAAAATTCCGTGATTTTTAGGTGACAAGTAGCTGTAAAAGGACTAAATCATAGGTGATATAAAACCATTTAATAAAACCATTTAATAACTATTTAATCGCTATTCACTTAGCAATAGTTATTGGTGAGTAGGATCAATTAAATTGACTTTGATTGAGCTGAAAATTTCATTATTGCTACGATGAATTATCTTCAACCATCTTTCTACGAGTTGTAATATTTGATTTTATTAGATACGATCAAATAGATATGTCCAAATCAATTGCGACTCCAAATATATGGCACCAATACTTCGAATAAACCAAAACTTTGTGGCTGTATGTTTGTAATTGTAAGCACACCCCTTCCCTACTTGGATCTAAAACTAAATATCAAAGAAAACCAACAATCAATAGTCTGTGGTATAAGAGCTCAACCCAACCACATGATCTATTATTGATTGCTACAATTATCTATAATGAAATCCCTCGGTGACTGCACTCAACTCATCCAAATCATAAAACTCTTCTTCATCAAACAAATCCAACCCCTCGTCGAATTGTATCTTTTTGTTTTCTAATGGTAACAACTGGGTATTTCTTCTAATATCAATCAAATATTCCAATTGTTTTTCGGTTTCACTAGATAATTGACCCTGGTTAATGTGCCCCTTCAACATTTTCAACCCATCTAACCACACATACTTGTTAACTTGAGTATCAGTATAAAAGCTCAACAACTTCTTCCCATTTTCTCCTACAAAAGTGATTTTTTCATAGGAAATGGTCCCTTTAATCGAAATCAACATGGAATGTTTTCTTTTATCTTCTTCACCTATTTGTTCTCCGATCTTTGTGGATTCGAAATCAATTATATCTGACAATTTGATGAATTGTGTTTCCATTTCTTCGTAGGTAGGGTTTGTTATTGGTTTTTCATTAAATGCTTTGAAATAAACCATTTGCCTATTTGGTGATAATGTGATGAAATAATATTTTTGAACCGCTGCCTTTTTATCTTTGGTTCTCAAAAGATATTCACCGTGTTGCTCAGTATAAACCCATGAACCCTTCAATAACTGTATGACTCTTTGTTCTCCAACAAAATCCAACACTTCTTTAGATAATTCTCGATTGAATTCAGTCAATCTACCATTCCAAGTGTTGACATGCTTTTCCTTCAATTTTTCAACTTGAACTTGTCTCATTTGTTCACTAGTGGAATTTGAAGTAATATCTAAACATTCTTCAATGGATTTTTTCTTTGAACTCATTTCGACTTCTAAAGCATCAATATTTGATTTTAATAATTCTAAAATTCTATCAACATCTAAGGAATTCTCGAGTTGAGCTTTAGTTTCTTGCCATAAGATTAGACAATTATTCATGGTGAAATAAATCATCAATTCCCAAGATAAAATACTATCATAAATGTAAGGGTATTGTGATCTTTTATGGAAAATTTCGATCCACATGTCTGTACATCTATCTATGAACATGTATAATGGGAAAGTTCTTGAGTGATCACTCATCATAAGTTCTTCGTGGAATCTTTTTTTGAAAGTGAAGTTGGGGTCTTTGAGGAAAATTTTAAGATCCATTGCAAGTAAGACGGTAAAGTTATCCACCACAAACTTTCTAGGGTTATCGGTGAAACCTGCCTTTATGTATTCTTCTGCGGTGGCCACAGTACCATATTCATTTAAGGAGACTTCCAAAAATATAAATAAATTATTCAACATGACTTGATGAGACTTAATAGACAAATCAAATCGAGTGGCTTGTAAAAATTCATTCAAATTGTAATAAGAAGTTTTAAGTTGGGAGATGGATTCCAAAATGATCTTGTCATTGGTTTCAATCAAATTACCAACGGTGGAGAAAAAGGTGACGTGCTTCAATCTACCAGCCAAGGTGATGATACCACTATATTCGAATTTCAAAGCACGATTGATTAAATCAATCACCAATTTAATGGAGTTAAACGTTATTTTGTTGTCTTGCAAGTATAATTTTTGAGTCATGATATCAATTACGTCCAAATATTCGATTAAAGACTCATATAATGGCAAGTATTTATCGATAGAATCTTCTTTGGTCTTGAAAATGGTACCCGAAATTAAAATGACCGAAATCTTCAAAATAGCCTTGTATGTTTCAGTCGACATATTGGTGCTGACAATGGAAAAAAGAGTGGAAAATAAGGTGTGGTCCAAAATAACTGCAAACTCGTTGGAAACAGCGTCACCACCAATGATACAATCGAGAAGCTTAGCAAGAACCACGATGGAATTGACCTTTTCCTGCTTATCTTTGCCCAAAACGTTGGTTCTGAGAATAGAGGCATAGCTGATGGCAGTGGCAGAATCAAGCTTGGACTTGCCTAGGTTATCTTGGGTTAGTATCAACAGTGATTGAAGGTAGGGTCCCCTTCCCATGTTTTATTCGATGGGACCAAAGTACTCACTTTTGCTCAAAAGCTCATTGAGCTTGTGGTTGATGGTTCTGGAAGACTCGGCCATTCTAGAAGTATCTATGAAAACAAACACCAGTGGTCCTAGCAAGAAAAGTCCCGGTATTCAAGGCCCCCTGGGTTGATCAACTGGTATTAAAAACGCCAGCGCACGACAGATCTGAAAAATCAAATTGTCCTGTTTAGGAACAAAATTAGGGCACTAATTACACAAAGCTTTATTAGACGAGACTGGCTTGATAATACTTTTGAGGAGTACCAACCAACCGGTTTTTAGGGGGAAGTAGGAGGCCCACGGGACGCGGAGGCGCTGACGCATGATGGAGCCTTTCGGTGCTGGAAGATATGGTGAAATTTTGCCTTGATATTAAATGGGTGTTACCAAAAAGTTGATACCAAAACGGATACCAAAACGGATACCAACATCACCGTCATGTAATGTATAAGTATGCCGTATCGATCAAGATCAGATACATTCTCATTCCGCGGGACCAGAAATCGCCTAATTCCAGAGTGTGTGTGTGTGTGGGGGGGGGGACCTGGAGAATTATCATAAATCCTTGCACCAGGCCTCACGTTTTGCTTGAGGCGTGGTGGTGCCATGGTACTGGGGAGGATTGCAAACCTGGAACAGGGAAAAAAAAAAAAAGGGGAACCATAAGAACCAAAAAAAAAAAAAAAAAAAAAAAAAAAAAAAAAGAATTAACTGGAAAAAGAAGGCAGGTTAATTTTTGTAGATGTCTGGAAGACTATGGATGGCAGGACTGCTGTGGCTACCAGAGGTTGATCATCGGGATTATCAGGTCAACTGGTTTTGGCGATGGCCCGCCTGTGGTGGTTGCAAAATATGCTTCGTTACATAAATTGCCTCATTCTAACCACAAGGGCATCTAACTAGATGAATGAAATGTTCTGGCAACAACCAAAGCGAATTCGCTTGTTTCGGCATTAGCATTAGAACCATCCTGTTTTGGTGGGGGACTCTATCTGAGCACTGGTGACAGAAAACCGTTATGGTGCATTATGGTGTAAATTAGACGGAGAATTGATAATTCGGGTTGCGTTTACGCAGCTTGCACAGAATAATATTCTGAGCCCATGTAATTCACTCTATATTTATGTGGATACAGAAGCCTTTTTTTTTTTTTTTTTGATGGTTTGGTTCTTCCCGGATTGGCAGTGGTAACCGGGCTTTTAATTAATTAAATCTTCTCCAACAAACTTGGCCATGAGCCTTATCTCTATTCTATGGATTCTGTATATAGCCATTCTCAATTTTTCCCAAGGGTGATGCGGTGGCTCAATGGTAGAGCTTTCGACTCCAGATCGAAGGGTTGCAGGTTCAATTCCTGTCCGTGTCAATTCCTTTCTCTTCCTTTTTTTTTGTGAATAATCTATCTGGTTCCCAGTAGCTATCTGGTTACAACCAATGTCTACAGTAAAGCCCCTCGAGTCATCTAAATTATTCATTACTCCAAAGATTTTTTGTTATGTTCGATCTAATCTATAATACACTAATGATTAATGGTTTTATCATTTACCATTTTTCGATGCCCTTATATTACCCTGTTTTCTAAGTTCGGTGTCCATCAAATCCTGTACACGATGGCTTCCTGCGATTGCTATAGAAAGAACAGTTTCCAACTTGTCCAAAGGCATCTTATCTTCCAACATCAATAATGCCAATTTTTCACTTTTTCCCACCACTCCAATGGTAATAGTACTCATATCGTTTTCTTCCAAACTATTCAAGTCCAATAAAGGTGTCTGGTCGTGTAATCCAGCACTAATGGATGAAACATAATCGTACATGGCTATACCCGCATCGATCAAGGCCAAAGTCATCGCATTAGTCATCCCCGCCAACAACCCTCCATCCTGGGCCAACACATGTATATCCACTTGAATCACAGTCCGGGGATACAAATGGCACATCACACTCTGTTCAAACGTTCTTTCCAAAGTCGTTTTAAGTTCCAAAATTCTCTTTTCAGTCCTGGTTCTTTTCTTTCTTTCAAAAGTCGAGAAGTTTGCCACATTCACATTCACTTCGATGGTTGCCTCGGCCGTGTTGGCTTGAGATCTTAATGCTGGTTCCATGGGTCCTTGGACCATGCATATCACTTTGGTATTCCCCTGCTCCACATATGACGAGCCATCCGATGAGTTGGGATGTGTGTTGGTTTGACACTCGAAACGACGCAACTCGTTCCATCTCCGGCCGTCGATTCTCAACCCCTCGGGTGAGTATATTTCCATTCGAGACATGGTTGATGCAATTAGGGTTGAAAGTTGTTGTTGGAAACATGGGATTGAAAAAAAAACCATATAGGGCTGCGGTCACGTGACAGGGTATTTCAAGTCACTTATGATTTCAGCTAAAATCAAGCAATTGACAAAGAAGAACAAGATGGAGCTTGAAAGGAGGTTGGGGAAGGTGTTGAGGCCCACAAACTCCAAGCCGTAGGCGTGATACAACCACGTTGCTTGAGCCACGACCCATGACAGAACCATAATCACTGCTTTTTGGGGACTGATGGTAGATTTTGAAAGGTAATGGGGTAAGAAAATAAGAAACCACAAGAAGTATTGTGATGTCATCACTTTGTTGAAGGTGACGAAGGCAAAAGTCTGGAGGAAAATGCTGGAGATTAAATCTCGATCAGCAAAAACAAGTGGAATGAGCACAGCTGACAAGAGAAATTGAGGAACAAATGCAAATCGTTCAAGCTGCAGGGCCGAAGAGTCCAATGCTGATTTGTAGTATAATGCGATGTTGTAAACGGAGAAATTGTGTCTATGGTCGATTCTGGTGAGGTGATAAAGGTATGAATGGTAGAAGAACTCCGAGCCATAAATGGTGACCATCACCCAGTTCAAAGTAGCCACTGTGATAGTAGTAGCCAATAAAAATGTCAAATTGGTGGCATTGATCCATTTAATAATTGGAATATTAATTATGGGGGTACCATTGGAAAGAAAATACATTACACTCGACAAATAAATAACTGGATAGAGTTTAAAATGAATCGACAACCCCAAAAGTGCCCCCGACACCACCACGGCCTTTTTTTCTATCAAAAAATATAACGAGGTCATGATCATCACTGTAAGAACACTTTCTGATGATCCTCGGGTACTGATGGTGATGACCATGGGGTTCAAGAGCCACAACGAAGACAAGACGGCCACGCGTTGCTGGCTCAAAGCACGGTTTGCAATCCGAACTCCCTGCAATAATTTGATGATGATCCACCCAGTAATCAAGTCCGAGATCATAAAGACCACTTTACCAAAATGGTACCAGTTTCCACCCCACGCGTTGGGCACGAGCATCCATGCCAACAAGGGAGTGTAGCGATACGTCTCTCTTTTATAGGGGCTCAATCCCTGGTGAACGTAATTGGCAGCATCGGAAAACACCAAGTAGTCAATGTCAGTATATTTCACTGGCATATACTTGTCTTGATAGAGACCAAAAAGAAAGAAACCAATTCTAAGCACCACTGCGGCACCGAAAACGGTCTTGGTCTGTAACACCGTCAGAAGCATGGAGGAAATGGCGGGAAATGGCGGGAATATAGTAGATGTTGATGATAATAGTATAATGATAAATAACGAATATCACGTGTGGTGCGACATTTGCGACATCCCATGCGACATCCCCAGACCTTGTATAACCCAACCATACAATCCCATCCACCTCGAGGTAGTTCTTTGTGACCATGGCCAATCCCCAGGAGGAAATATACAAGGAGTATCTTAACTATGACTGGGACTCGTTTTCTGAGTTCCAGCAAGGATTGAAGGCCATTTTGGATGACTATTTGGACAACTTGAAAGAACAAGACAGCTCCATCACCGCCATCCCGCCTCTTGACAAGCAGCAGTTGATCGACCAGGCCAAGTCGTTCTTCTACTGTTCTCATACAGGCAACATCTTGAATCTTGACGATTACCAGCAGTGGAAATTGGTGAATGGTGACAAGTATGACAAGAACAAGAAGATCCAGGAGATCGAGTCTTCCTCAGAGCCCACTGGAGCCACCAAAGACAACGAGGAGCCACCGTACTCGTCAAATTACCAGGAATTGGTCGACTTGATTGTCTCGGGAAAGCCAGTACCCGGAATCAAGCAAATCCCAGACACAGTATTGACAGACAAGAGCTCTGTGTCAGAAGCAAGACCCAGAACAAAGCCATGGGAGAAATAGTCACAGATATGATGCATTACGGAGCCATTGGCCATATGCAATGGCACCTTACAGTAGAAAGAAGTTGGATTATATCTATAATTCTAGTCTATATGATATAAAATGAAATAAATATGACATGAGGAAACTCCAAGCCCAAGTGCTTTCTATGCATTTTTTTTGAGGCCATGTGAAGTTTTTGTGGAGTTGTTTTGGGTGGTTTTGAATGGTTTGAATGGTTTGGGTGGTTTGGGTGGTTTGGGTGGTTTGGGTGGTGGTTTAGGGAGTGTTCTTTTTGATCTTAGCTAATGAAAGAATCTCATGGCCGCTTCAAACGCAGCCAAGGCAGCAGCATTGGCGGGAAACGACCTGAGAATAGAAGGACCAAATCCTTTGGTGAAACCAGCCCACCCCTTCTCTCTATGTATGTATTTGACAGCATCGATCCATCTAGGAAACTTTTTCTGTGACCTTATGGGACTATCAGTCATAATGGTTTGCTTCACCACATCGGCTGGATAGGCAAAGATCCAGAACACCGTGGCCGACAACCCTCCTGCCCAGAAGTTTGCTGCTGGTTTGGACATGTTGGTCTTTTGGGCAAAGTAATTATTGAAGATCTCGTAGGAACCCCACCAGAAAACAAAATTGGTCCGGAAAATCATGGTGGAAAACAACCCACTGTAGATACCTCTGATTCCAGAACTATGGTATAGTTTTGTAGCCACATCTAGTGGCCCTTTGTATATCTTTGTCTTAGCATCGTATTGTACCTGAAGTCTGGCTTTGAACTGTTCGATAGGTGCTGCTACAAATGATACCGTCAATCCTGACCCAAGTCCAGCTATACAATGGCCTGTTAATGTCAAGTCTTGGTTGTGATACACATTTTCTTTCAAGAATCTTCGATACGTATGTAATGATCCCAACATCACCGAGTCCATGAGCACCCAACCAACCAACGGAGGCGTGAACCCCTTGTAGAATCCACGAACCCCTTCCTTCCGAAGTGTCTGTAACACACAGTCGATGGGCCCTTTGAATCGGCCGGTTGGTGCTGTTTGGAGCCTGACTTTAATTGTATCGAAAGGATGTCCTACCACGTTTTTCATGATCCCGGAAAAAGTCCCGGCCACAAACCCGAGGTACCTTGGCGGAGGACCCTTTTCAGCTTTCTGTGATAGGAGTTGGTCCTGTTTATCTTCCACTACGATAGACATGGTTGAACTAAAGAAGAACCTATTGGCACCTTGATATATATATATATATATATATAAGTGAGCGCCGGTACAGGCGCGCATCGCCGGTGACTCAGATGTGGGGCACCGGACCAACCAAGGTTATCAGTTCCGAAAGTCACAAGACATAAGGCCATTTGGCGGGCCCTGTGATTGTATCATTGATCATTGTTGGCATAGTGTTGGCATAGTGTTGGTAGATCCTGAAAACTTGCCAATAAGGAATTGGTTTAGTACAAAAGTGCATAGAAATTGGATAGAAACTTAATTGAAAAATGTGAAAAATGTGAAATATATATATATATGTAAAATCAAGAAAAATTATTAATTACATCTTGATTGATAGAGTCATTACATAGGTTGAAATATCTGTTTATGGCTTCTGATATATGATCTAAGATAATCACCATATATAATATTTATGGTAATATTTTCTCTCTCAGTTGTCACCTGTCATTCTCAACTGTCAATTTTCGTTGTCAATTTTAGTTGTCAATTTTAGTTGTCAATCTCACTATGGTGTCTCACATATCTCAGCAAAATATCAGTACAAAAAACGTAAGCAATGGAAATCATGCGACAATGCAATCCATTCACCCAGAAGGTATCTGTTTCTCTACTTAGCCATTAGTCCCTGATGCTTCCTCCCACCAATTGGGGTCACCGTTGAATGGATATTGGTATATTTCATAAATGTCGCGCAACACCCCAGATGAGGTAGCTGGTGTCGCTACCATATGTCGTCATCACCAATCCAAATCAACTCCTTACCACCATGAGTAAGTCCCCCGTCAAAAAGGAGGTCACAGTCAAGACCGAGGCCGACCCGGCGCCGATAGCTTCGTCGTCGTCTTCGGCCAATGGCACTCCCAAGCCGGCGTCCTCATCATCTTCCGACGGATGGCAAGATATACCCTTGAAGTCTTGCACCAAAGAAGAGGTCACCGATATTCGTTATCATATCATGAAGTTCCAAAGCACCAGAGACGTGGATATTGTGGGCGACTTCAACAAGCCGGTGCGGTTGCACAGAAAGGATCCTCGGAATATCCAATTCCAGTTGACTCGACAAGAGATTGATAGACGTAAAAGACAACAAGAAATCGATAAGGCGAATGGGGTCATTAGGGAACCAACCGAAGAAGACCTCTTGAGGGAAGACGCAGAAGCCATCGCCCGTGGTGAGGAGCCCAGGAGGTATGCCCGGGCCGACATGTCACAAGTTGCTCCTGATGGTGGAGCCAGAAGATCCAAAAAGAATATCTTCAAGAAAAAAACTAGACAAATCAACTTGATGGACGATGCCAAAAGAAAACTTAGATACGAGGAATATTATCCATGGGTGATAGAAGACTACGACGGGAAAAATGTGTTTGTTGGCAACTACGAGGCTGGCTCTTTCGACACTCAACATGTATTATTTGTATTTGATAAAGATGGTTTCAAAATGGTACCTGCTGAGAAAGTATACAAGTTCACTCCTAGAAATAGATATGCCACCTTGACTTTGGAAGAAGCAGAGGCAAAAATGGAAAAGAAATCGTCCGTCCCAAGATGGTTGATGAAACATATGGAAGATCAGTCTCATACGGATAATACCCAAGATAGTAGATTCAAAAACAATGGTGGGGCTGGCAACGGAAGCATTGCTCCTGCGCGTAATTCCAATGCTGGTAGATTAAGAACGGTTCTAGGGGGAGGTGGGTCAAATGACCGTGATTCTGATCATGATGATTTGGATTTTGATGAAGAGTTTGCTGATGATGAAGAAGCTCCAATCATGGATGGTGACGAAGAAGAAAACAAATTATCCGAAAGAAGAGTTAAAAAGGAAATGTTAAAGGCAGCACATTTTGATGGTCAATCTGATGCCGAACAAGACGATGATTTGGATGATTTATTTGAAACCGAAAAGAGTAGAAAGGTTGACAAGGAAGGTAAGAAATTGAGAAAGGTATTGAACAAGACCGAGGGTGGCGTATATGATAGTGAAGATGATGATGACAAATTGAATCCTTACTTGTCGAAGTCCGATTTAGAAAGTGACGATGAGAGTGAAGATGAGAACCCCGTAAAGCAAGAACCCCAAGATGGCGTTCCTAAAGAGGACCAAAAGAAACCATCTTCCAGATCGATCACCGCCCAAAGTGTTGGTGATGGATTTGTAGTGATTAAAGCACCAGCGGAATTCTTGAACTCGTTTCCAAAAGGCGATTGGATACCAAATGGAAGAAAGAGACCTTCGCCACCAGCACTTTCACCTAGAAAGAAGGCCAAAATTGATGAGTCCCCAAGAAAAATCAAAAGTGAAAATGATAGATCCATTTCTCCTTCTCCGGTTGCATCAGTGGATTTGACTTCTTCTGGTTCCGATGGAGTTTTGGTCACCATCAAGGAGGTCTTGGATATGGTTAAAAACAATCCTTTGACCACCAAAGAATTGTTGTTGAGCTTAAAGAGTAGGGTCAATGCTCACAGAGACAACAAACAGAGAATTATTAGTATTGTCAAGCAGAACCTCAAGTTGATCGATGGAAAATTGGTATTGAAAGACTAACATGACCGCTTCACTTTTCGAGTAGTACTGTTCCCAAACTCCTTGCTATTCCTACAGTTACTTTGATATTTGATACTGTTTCACACATATTCGAGAAACAAATGTTCTTCATTACCTGGCCCACCTATTATCATCCATCTAAAATGATGGCTCGTAAAAACTAAAACTGGAAGGAAGGCCCTTTTCTTTTCATCTCTATAACCCAGAACTTGTGGTCGGTATGTATTTAATATTAATCAACGTTAAATAATAAAAGTAGTGCTACAAGGAATACTACAGTAATAACTTTGGGTATTGACCACTCACTCCTATAGTAAGGGTACAGTCTATATTACAATAAGAACGTTCACTAATTTCAACTGAAACAGATTATTGGTTCTCTCTATACGATTTCCACGATCTTGTCATCATCATCACTATCTTCATCTTCAGCTTCTCCCATTTCAACGTCTTCTGGGGCCTCGTCTCTCATCAACATTTGAACCAATCTTTCAATGATCTCGAGAACATCATCGTTCTTATTGACCTTGTGTAACTCTTTAATTAATGGATAAACGGACTTTTCTCTCAAGTATTCTCTACCTTGTCTGGTGGTACATAATAATAATAAACTCTCCAAGTGGGTAAGCAAAATGGTATCGAGTGGTTCTCTCTTTTTATCGGAAGGTAATAATTGTAATTCTTCAGGTAAGTTGAACATATCTTCTTCATCGATTTCTTCGGGACCAGCGATAGGTAAAAGAATATAAGGCAAAAGATTAATCTTTTCGTCTTCCAATAATTTCATATGAGAGTCGGTATCAAATAACGAATTTTTAATGGTGGAAGCAACACCTTCTCTTCTGATTTTATCATCATACTTTTCGGTGAATACCAATAATTTGGATAATGGGACAACCGCATCATATTCTTGTTCAGTGATGAAATAAGTTCTACCTTCCAAGAATCTCGATAAATCGGCAAAGAAATATGAAAGGTAGTCGAAATTAGAGTACTTGTTCAAAGATCTATCGAAACCCTTGACAAAAAGATCCATTAAACAATCCATAGCATTGGAAGATTTGAAAATCTTGGCTTGTTCTTCGTCGTGGCTTATTTTGTAGTCAAGCACCTTGATAATACCATCATCTTTAGCCAAGTTGGTCAACAAAATTGTCATCAAATCAGCATTGGTATTTTTCACATTAATAATTTGTTTAACCAAATATTTCAAGAATTCATCATCATCAGCGATTCTCTTTCTGACAAGCAAACTATCACATAAGTTCACCAATATAGTCAACGATTGAGTAACGGTGGTTTTGCCCTCATTTTTCACCAACTTCTTTAAATCAGTGATCGATTCATAATCGTTATAGTTGAAAATCAGTTGTTGTGGTCCCTGTGAAAACCCAACAAGATTATCTAAGGCAATTTGAACAACCGCTGGTTGTGGAGAATGCAAGAACAGAACAAGATCTTCTAAGTCAGTGGGCATGGTATAATGAAGTAATCTTGTTAATGCTAAAATTTTTCAATACTTAAATAAAAGTCACGTGAGAGATGAGATTTGCAGCCGATACTTTGGATAGCAACCCCTATAAACTAGCTGGCCATGCCACTTAAAACTCGTAGATAATTGCGGAAATTATCCTAGTACATAATTGATATCCCAGCAAGTAATTTTAGAGCTTTTAGTTTCTTTTTAATTTGCTAATATTGTCTCCTCAGTTTGACTGACTGTATTAGTTGTGGATAATTATTCAATAACCACAATAAAATTATCCCCAAATCTTGAAACTCCTGCAAAGCCAAAGAAGATAATTCTGGTTTGAAAAATTCTTCTTCTACTACTGATTAATTCAGCTTAGTTATTCTTAATTGTATAAATCATTGGTGGACCAGGACCCTTTGCGTCACGTGACTGGTTGCAACTTTTTTACAAATTGTGTTATTGGTATGACGTTAGATTGTAAGATATATCAGAGAGCACAAGATCTATGGGCTCAATATGATAAATTTATAACAGAGCATCATCGATTTTGTCGAGAACTTGCACATAATAGTAGTAGAATGCAACAATAGTAAGATGGGCATCAAACTCAAGCTTTTCATCCACAGAATGAATATTACCATGGCCTGGAAGTGGTAACAATCCTGGACTATACCGGTAGATATTTCTGGTCAAATCCCAGTATCTCCTGGTATCAGTATTCCCAGTGGACAAAAATGGAGCAAACACAAACTTATCGTCGCCTTCCGGGAAAAGCAATTCTTCATACAAGTATCTCAAGGAACCACCATAAATATTCCAAAGCTCATCATTAACAGGAGTGACTGGAGCGGCTTCTAACTTTTGAGATAAGGTATAATTGAAGTACCCGTTTTCAGTGGGCTTAACTACCTCTTTTCCATCTACAACGATACCAAGATCAAATCTTTCAGCGATTTGCTGGATTTGGTCGAGAATTTTGGTGGATGTGGACTCAATAGTCTCCTCGACAGCAATTCTACTGTTTACTAAAACCTCAGCATATTCAGGTAATGCATTGGATTTGACACCACCCAGAATAATGTCAACAGCCTGGGAAGTGGTGATCAAGTACTTTGACGATGGGTCCCTTCTCAAGTATTTGATGACTTCTTTATTGGCATTTGCGTCAAAATGAGCTTTCAAAATATTCTTTTTGAGGGTTTGATCGACATTTTTAGAATGTTCAGCAACGCATTGAAGTTGATTCAATACAGGGTTTGCATTTGTAAGAATACTTTCAAATTGTACGTCTTCAATGGCACCCACCAATTTAGATAAAATACCAATCCCAGTGTGGTCTGGTGGAACTGAAGAATGGCCACCAGGAGTGAACAAACCGATTATCGAGTTCAAATGACCCTTTTCGGCTGTGGCAGGAAGAATGAATTTAGTACCGTCAATCTCTTCGAAACCACTGTCACCTTCATCAATGATTTGCACAAAGGAATCAGGACCATATCTTTCCAAAAGAAGGTCATTGATGTTCTGGGCCCCTTTACCTTGAGACTCTTCATCGTATCCAAAACCTAACACAATGGTTCTTTCAGGAGTGAACTTTCCTTCTTCGACCAACAATTCAATCGACTCCAAAAGCCCAATTAACAAGTTCTTGCAATCAGAAACCCCTCTTCCATAAACCAATTTACCATCAAATCCACCTTCGTAGGGAGGATAAGTCCAATCAGGAAGTGTGGCCTCTTGAATTGGCACCACATCCTGATGAGCAGTCAAAAGAATTGGCTTTTTATCGGAGGAACCTTCCCAGGTATAAACCAAGGCAAACTTGTTTACTTTCTCCACTTTCAAGTGTTTGTGAACCAAGGGGAAGGTCTTTGCCAAATAAGCATGTAATTTTTCAAATTGCTTCCAGGCAGGTTCAATCTTGTACAATTCATCTAAATCGTTGGTGAATCCCGGGTCGACCATTTCATCGTACGACTCGGTGGGCACCCTGACTGCCCCCAACAACTTTTCTCTTGACAGCTCCTTAAACGATTTATCATGTAAGATTTTATCAATGGTTTCTTGATTGTAGATGTACTCTTGAGGGTTGATCTTTTCCACCAAAGGACACAACGAGTCGGGGTTATGAGGGCCACGGTATACAGACTGGCCAATGGTGCCTACTATGAAGCAGGTACCAAGGGCAAAGGCCGCGATCTGGAACCACCGTAAGACTTTATCAAAGGGCCGAGCTCCACCTTTTTGAGGGCCCAAAGGCAATTTCTCCATATCAGACATGTTCAGTAGATGTAGTGAGAAAGGTCAATCGATATCAATTGATGTAGTGAGAGAAGTCAATGGGTATCAGTAGATGTAAGTGAGAAAGATCAATGGTTTTAACACACGCCCTAGCTTATGGTTACTAATGAGATTGCTTAACTTAGTGGATACACCGATTTTAGTAGCCAAAGCCATTCATAATAGCCCTATATATGAATGGCACCAGTGTGGAATATTGCGCGGGATAGTCAGACCCTAACTAGGTAGATAGTATCCATAATAGGAACGATAACGGGCTCAAAACACCGATAAAAGCGTAAGTAATATAGCTTCATCGATTACCAATCGATCTTCTACTGAAATATGGAGTAAATTTATAGGATTAATTGGTTTCACCATTTGCCCATCAATTCCTCAAGAAAAGGCCTTGTTTCTTGTATGTTAGTTATGATAATGATTAGTAGGCCCACAACAACACTGGTGATTACCAGCAAATCCCAATATTACTGGCTCAAGTAATTTGAGTATAAAGAACTTGATTCTGAGTTTTATAACAGTAGTACAAGTCTTTCAGACATTTTAAATGTTCAATATATTTATCACTCACAAGGACAACCATGGTGTTGATTGCTATACACGATAAGAATTAATTCGTCCGTCGATTTATCGCTAGTGTCTTGGAAGTTAACCCAGACAATGCCGTGGTTTAATTTCTTCCGCAATACCGAAAAGTTACATCCACTGAACATTTAATCTGTACTCATGTATTTCATACTCTAGAATTGACCCAAAAAAGCCACTTGGTCCACCAAGGTCTTTTCTTTGGCATACAAAGCGATTGGGTCACTGAGATCGGCCCTGACAGCGTACCCGTGCTTCACGCCACTAAACACATCGATCTGAAACCTGACATTGTTGTCAGTCAAGATCGATTCGGTCTTCTGTCTTAATTCAATTGGAAATGACTGGTCGATTTGGGCAGCCGAAATCAAAATAGGCTTCGTGATTGCCTCGACTTCTTCCACGGTTACAGCTGTTGGGTGAGCAATGGCACCAGCATCAAAAGTGCCACCAACTAGGTTATGGATCACGTACTTAGCACCGTAACAGTGGCCCACCCCAGCAAGAAACTTGGGACTCAATTCCTTGATGACAGCAGCCACGTATTTCTCTACGATTGGCTTGGTGACCTCGGGGCCATGGTTCACGAACCACTCTTGAATGGTCCGAGTCCCACCAAGCTCAAAAGCATCGTTACCAAAGAGATCTGGAACTAATACCTGGTAGCCCTTTTTGGCAAACTGATCAGCAATCAACAAGTTGTTGTTGAACTTATGGCCAAAAACATCAGTAAGTATCACAATAACCCTTTCGGTTCCATTCTTTTCACCGGTTTGGTAAGTATCACGACCAAACAATGTTTTGTGAGTACCAATAGGGGTACCTTCGTGTAAACTTGCCTCTCCGCAGCAAGAACCCAAACCTTTTGAAGCCATTATAAAAGAACTAGTTGTAGGTTCAGATTGTTAGTCGCCTGCATGTAATGTAACCCGCCAATACCGATGGTGATTATGAACCAGTGTTTTAAAGCCCAAAACGTAAAAGTTTAAGCGATTGTACACCGAGTTTTTTTGAAACTTTTGGATGGGCGTAATAGGATTTACAACTGGTTGGAAAAAATTATGTAGTGTTATATCTAAACAGCCAATATCATAGGACGAAGCCATCACATTGAATCCATCCTGAAAATTGATACCATTTTGTAGATAAGGGAAAATCAGCAGCAAGACCAGTTCAGAATTTAAAACTTGAAACAATAGATTATGGCTGCGAAATTATTTTCGTAGTGATTTCTTGGCACTGGAAAGGTTGCAAATTAAAACCCTAGAAGACGACCAAGGCCAAACTCCAATAGATGGTTCGCCGAAGGTGCTTGATGATTCTGGGCCAAATTATTCCTTATATAATCTACCCGGATTAGATGTAGCATTATTTTTATTGCGTCTATACATTCATTTCGGTTCGTATTACTATAGTGATTTTTATCATCAGGCCGATTATTCGGTTTGAGCATTAGTTTCGGAAGTGATCTTGGCTTGTTTGACAAGGTTGGCTGGAGCGTCCATTCTTGACAACATGACTTCGATCATTCTGATCTTGGAGTTCTTACTGAATTCTTTATCAGTGAACAACTTTTCAGCTTCACCGACAGTGGAGATTCTAAGAGCCTCGTAATCTTCAGCCTTGAAAGCCTTCATGAAGGTCAAGTGATCCCATGGTTGAATGTCATTGTAACTAGCATTTTCACCATGAATCAATCTTTCGATGGTGTAACCGTCATTGTTCAAGACAAATATGTATGGAGCAGTACCATTACGGATCATGGTAGAGATCTCTTGAATTGTCAATTGTAAAGAACCATCACCAACGAAAAGAATGACTCTCTTCTTTGGATCAACTTCTCTAGCAGCCATGACTGCACCCAAAGCAGCTCCAACAGAGTAACCAATACTTCCGTAAAGAACTTGAGAGATACCGGTGGTATTGTTTGGGAATCTAGATTGAACGATACCAAAAGCAGAAGTACCAGTTTCAGTTATAATCACATCACCTTCACGGAACCAAGAAGACACTCTGGTCCATAACCATTCTTGACGAAGTTTGGTGGAGGCAGTAGCTGGAGTGTTTGCCAATTTGATCTTTGGAACAGGTTGGATTTCGTAGTTGGTGGTTGCCTGCTTAACAACCTTGTTCAATTCATGTAAAAGTTCTTTCATTTGAACACCAGGGAAAGTGGCTTGTCTAATCTTGGTGTAATCGGAATGGAATTCAACCACGTTTCTGGTGGTGTAAGAGTAAGAGAAAGAACCGGTGTTGAAATCAGATAACAAAGCACCAACCGATAAAATCAAATCGGAGCTTTCCACGGCCTCTTTAACCTCTGGTTTAGATAAAGTACCAACGTAGACACCACCGAATCTGGAGGCAGTAGACTTACCAGCATCTAATCTTGCAGCCACCTTGGAGATCAAAGAAGGGTCATCCTGGAGTAATTCTCCATCCACACCACCTTCATCCACGTTACCTTTACCCATTGGGGTGGTAAAGACAGGGAATTGAGTGTTTTCAACCAAATGTCTGACTTCTTCTTTAACACCATGTCTAGTTGCACAGGCATCGACCAAGACAATTGGGTTCTTGGCCTTCTTGATCAAGTCCAAGATCGATTCGATCACTTCATTTTGAGCGTCTTGGTCATTCTTTGGAAGTTGCAAATTAATTGGAGTTTCCAAAAGTTTGGCAGGGATCAATTGGTCAACCAAGTTGGTTGGCAAACCAATGTAAACAGGTCTTTGTTTGATATAAGCTTCCCTGATACATCTGTCGATTTCAGAAGGAGCAGAAGAGATGTCTTCGACAAAAGCAGTAGTTATGGAGATTTCCTTGGACATACGATGATACACGGTGAAATCCCCGTTACCCAAAGTGTGATGCAACAACAATTGCTTGTTTTGAGAGGCGGTAGATGGGACACCAACAACATGGACCACACCGACATGTTCAGCAAAGGAACCAGCAATACCATTCAAGGCCGATAATTCACCCACACCGAAAGTGGTGACAAGACAACCCAAACCCTTGACTCTGGAATAACCGTCAGCAGCATAAGAAGCGTTCAACTCGTTGGCATTACCGGCCCATTGGAAAGAGCCCTTACCATGGTCGGCCTCCACTTCGTAGATCTTGTCTAACAAAGATAAATTGAAATCACCAGGGACCCCATAAATGGTTTGAACCTTCAATTGATATAATCTTTCAAAAAGGTATTTACCTAAAGTAATTTCGGACATGCTATGTAGTTAGTTAATTGTATAGTGATAGAAATGGAATCATGGTGGGAATTGTAGGGGTATTTATAAAAAGGTGAAAATTGCCCCTTTTTGATTCCGGCACACAGGGGTCCTGAGGTGCATATCCATCATCTGATATAAAATGCACCAGCTGATGGTTTCGGAAGTTTGCCCCCGATAGGGATCGGAGTCCAGTGGAGCGACAATTGCGAGTCGGGTAATGTGGGAAACGCCCTTCTTTTCTTTTTTACCCCATTATGGGTTAGCCCCTCGGACATAGTCGTGATTATATATCACCTTAGTTGAGAGAGGGGAATTCATTTATTAGCTGTTGATGTTCTGGCCCTTTGGTGAGGGAGAGGACGGAAGGGGAGGGTGCGGTGATCAAAAGGTTGATAGTCGCACTAAAATGATGCACCCCTTTGAAACTCCGAATGGTAAAGTGTACAACCCACTGATAGCATGATCAAATGATGGACGGCGTGGTATGAGGTTATGGGATGGGATGAGATTGTGGAATGAGATTTGAGGAATTTGAGGAATTATCCGGATTAATTGGTAGATATCGGACAATTTATTGTGGACCACACACCTTGTCTCCGAACTTGGCCGCACTAACTGTTGTAATCTCCGGGATGGTCAGGGTCGCGGTGGTGTGTTTCCGAAGACTGCCACTGGTTGGCCACTGGTTGGCCAGGTGCCAGTTGCTGCAAAAGCATGTATTTTCAGTTGTTTCAGCCGGATGACATATAACCGTCACCGTACGTCATATGTGGTTTTGGAATAGGAATAGGAATAGGAATAAGAATCGATCCACAACTTTGTAGATGATGAAGTGTCGTTTATTGACTAAAAGACGCTAAATGCTATGACAGCTGGTGATGGTGATGATGGTGGTGGGATTGTATCTTGTATACCGAACAAACGGCAGTCAATGAATGCTAGCAATTATAGCAAAAGGGAGATCGTCCACGTCTCTGTAAATTTAACAATACAAGGCTGCGTAGTGAAAAACAAAACAAAACAAAAAAAAACCCTGCAATTAACTCACCCACGGAAAATGGAAAATGGAAAATGGTGATTATTAGAACTGATGGTATCATGATCGACACTTATATACATTGATAATAACTTCGCCCAGCGGGTTTAATCAATTACTATGGATTCAGCGGGATCTTCCTTCTTCGAATGGCTCAAGCTATCCATGCTAATAGTGACTCCATGTGGGATTCTACCAATATTATGCCCGGGCAACTTGCTATAGTAGGTGCTGACCAAGGGAAGAAGACCTTTATCGTAATTCCTAAGGATCAACACCTCAAAACCAATGGTGGTTAGGAGCATTGCCAACGTAATGGCCCCAAAAAGAATCATCGATTTTCTTCCTGGGAAATAAGCTCCTGGAGCAACCGCCACATCGTATGCAGAAGTATACTTGGTGTACAACCGGACCATTTTGAATAAAACGTATGCCACCCCCCCGCAAAACGTCAAAATGCTGGCCCCTGTCAAAACCCTGATTTCACGAGTAGCTGCGAAGTCGGCTATGAGTAGAATTATCAATGTCAATGGGAGAACAACCACCGTAAGAATGAACTCGGTCGAAGACCGGTTGTTCACCATGATCACAATAAATTGGACCGTAAATCCAATGAAAAAGAAAAAGTCAAATATAAGCAAACATCTGTGCAATTGAAAAATAGTGTACATTTTTCTAATATTGAGATCAGCCCCGATTTTCTTGAATCTGACCCATTTGACCTGTTTTCGAAGACTGAAAAGCAACGCCAGCTGAGCCATAAGTGTCACTCCCAACAATCCAATTGCTGCAATATTGGTAGCTGCCGTGGCCTTGTGCCAGCCATTTCCCGCAGAAAGAGCATTAGTGACTTCTTCATACTGTATGCCAGTGTATACCAACATACAAGCGTAAAACATACACAACATGGCCAACAAAATCATGTTTTTTGTTTTCAAGCCAATTATCGTCAAGAAAAGCTGGTACACTGCGGCGAAGATAAAAAGGGCCAAATAGATGGATATTTCTGCAAACCGCTGCTCGGTCTTGATAGCTTTACGATGAATATTGATTGCAACATAGACATAAATTTCACACCCCAATATAAGCATGGCCGAGACCACCGAGATCCCCATGAACACAGTAGACCCAAACTTGTACCTGGATAGCTCCAGCTTCTCGGTATGCTGATCGTACACCAAGGCATCGCCATCATTGTATATCAGCGCCGATTCTAAAGGACGCGGGTCTAGATGTGAATCCACATGAGCAAAGTTATAGTAGTCATCTTCTTCATGGAACGATTCTTTGGAGGCCCCGCCGGTGGCCCCAGGATGGTCTAAAAACATACTGGTGTGTGGTTCTACAGTGATGTCGTAGTTTATATATTAAACGAAACGATGATAACCATAAAGGGTCGTGTAGAGTTGTGATCGCCTTCCTGATCGGGCAAGATCATTAGTGACGATCGTGGGTCACTGCGAAACTTTGTAGTATATTTTAACAGCCTCGTTCAACTAACTTGATCATGTTGGTGACCCCTGGCACCCACAAGTTAAACTCCGGGCGGAGGGGTGGTGATATCGCATTAGTGACCTCAAAAAATTTTTTTTTTATAGGAATTTCTGAAAGTATCCAAAAGGTATCCAAAGGTTTCCAAAGGTGGCCAATATCTTTCACCATGTGGTGATGATCTTCTTCCCGTTTGATCTACTACCCGGACAATCCTTGGTAATCCCGATGATCTTCTTTGACCAATCCATCCTTTTGTTCGTGTAGATCCAACCATGATACGGTCTTGAACCTAGAGTCATTACTGGTGGTTGCCACAATAGAGTCTATGGTTTTATCGACCACAAGTAAACTGATGGCATCGTAGCCTCCTGCACCAGGAACAACCCCTCCAAGACATCCATTGAGAGTGAGACAATTGTCCAAGAGGGCAGACTGAGGTGCAGGCTCGATGTCTGCGCCCGTGGACGAAGTTAACTTTTGCAAGTTGGCACGGATGTGGTTGATGCTTTGGATGAGGTCCACAAAAGGCCCCAAGTATCCAGGTGGTGAATCATTCAATTGGGAAACTGAGGAAGTGGCGAAATATTCGATGCCCTTCATATAGTTTTCCCGGTCTGAAGTGTAGTACAGGTGTAACTTAGTCAACGACTGCATCAAAGCTTCATTGGCCTGGTTGAGACTGGTGTATAACTGCAAGCTGGATTGTGGGTTTTCTGTCTTCCATTTCAATACCTTTGAGACCAACTTGGGGGTTTCCGATCCTCCTTGTATATCACCCATTAATGCTCGAATATGAGGAGGAAGGGCACATGGAGTATGGTTGAAATGCCAATCTGAATCGACAAGTTGTTGTAAGGCTTGAGTATCTCCACTAACAACCAGATTGATCATCTGAGGGTCGAATCTACGGTATACAATTGACCCGTACACTGCTGCAGCCACATCAAACCCAGATCCGATTTTCTTTTGAGCAATACAATGGGCAATTTGGGCTGTGTTATGAATGATGTTATTTGAGTAATCTCCGAAATATCCAAGTAACCCGGCAGTCACCACCGAAACCAACCCGGCAGACAGCCCCAACCCTGTTTTGGGGACTTCATGAATCTGGTTCTCATGGTACAAGAACTTTTTGTGGCCATTGGACGACTCCACCGTCGTTGTGTTGTCTTGGGAATGGAATCCGGGATCAGAATAGATAGTGACTTCAATGGAATAGCCCGTGATGGGCTTGACATAGTTCAACACCGTGAAAACCGTCGACTCCAAAAAAGGGTTATTTGAAGATGACGATTCGATGTCCACATGGTTCTGCTGGATATTGTAGGTCCATTCACCATTGAATTGGGGAGATTTGACCACAATCAGACTATGACTGGACGGGGGGCCAGCCTGGACCACCGCGTGCATACGGGCCGATAACGCAGTGACATAAGCGTTGTAGCGAGGGTCTAGAACTAAGTAGCCGCCCGCAAGAAGCGCCTTTCCTGGAGCACTGTATGCTTTGATGGACATTGGTGGGTCTTTAGTTAACTGCAAATTGTCGTATAAACGGGCTGATCACGTGATTTTTCACCTGGGCAGACTTGGGCTGATTAACTAGGCTGGTAGGCAATAGTAAGGAAGTTGTTGGGACAGGGAGGAGTCCGCAGGTACAGAAGATTATTTTATGGTATATTGTAAGCTATTTAAGGAATTGGCAAGTTAAAATTGGCCAAAGAAAGTAACTTGGTCGTTTAAAACCTTGGTTTGGGCGTAAAGGTTGAGCTCGTCCTTGTTGTCACCTCTAACGGCGAAACCGTGGGAGACGCCGGAGAAGAGATCGATTTGGAATCTGGCTTTGATTTCGACCAAAGCCTCTTCGGTTTCGTATCTTAATTCTCTGGTGAAGATGTTGTCTTCTTGAGAGGCGGAGATGAGCACAGGAACAGAGATAGCTTTGACTTCCTCGATGGACACAAAAGATGGGTGAGCAAGTGCAAAGGCATCGAGAGGACGGCCGGCAGCAGCGTTTTGGGTGGCGTATTTGGCCCCGAAACAGTAGCCAATTGCCCCCAAAAACTTGGGAGCCAATTCCTTCTTGACGGAATCCAAGAAGCCATCCACAATAGGGGCGGTAATTTCTGGGGTGTGGTCACCAAGCCATTTTTGAAGAACATCGAGAGAAGGAAGAGTGTCGCCTTTCAAGATGTCAGGGATCAATACACGGTAGTTCTGGCTGGCCAATTCGTCGGCAACCAACAACACGTTGTTGTATCTGTTACCAAACACATCGGTAAGAAGGACAATGATTCTGTCACCCTTACCAACATCGTAGGTGTCAAGGCCAAAGAGGGTCTTGTGGGTACCCTTGGGGTCACCTTCGTGTAAATGGGTGATTGCGCAACAAGGTCCTGGAGGTTTGGAAGCCATGATAGATTGAAAAGTAAAAAAGTGTGGTGAGAGAGTTTAGTGTCGTTGGTAAAACTCGGGATTAGCGTTCCCTATGGTCGCATTTATAGGTTTTTGAGAATTCAGTACACCATATGTCATTTCTTACTAATTTGATCGGGTCTGATACCATAATGCGGGGACATCTTCCGACACACCAATAAGATTATTAAACACGTTGACAGGTTGCAAACGTTGATTTCTAATCAGTGCCGTACCCTGACAGAGATAGAAGGCAAACGGCGGCGACACGATGCTGACTGTCTCTCCTATTATTAGGATTGTAGGAACTTTTTCATCGGATATGTCAGGGTATGGTACGGAATACCACATTGGGTAAAAACGATTGCTGTTTAAAATAGCAAAAGTACCAAAAGTGTCAAAAGTGTCAAAAGTGTCAAAAGTGCCAGAAAAAAGTAGAAAAAAGTAGAAAAACACAAAAAAAAACTGGAAGCCACAACAGTACAGGAACAACACATGCCCTAATGGCTCCAGGTCGTCACCAGCAATATATTACCTGCTATTCACACTGACTAGAATCATTACAACATACACTTTGCAATTCCAGTTCATGATGCAGGAGAAAATAGCCAATTAGCACGATTGCGCACGTCAGTGACCGTTGAAACTCCAACGCTTATAAATCAGGTTGGGGTTCGCTAAACGTTGAAACTCCGATCCTTATAAACTGATTGGGCCAAAAAGTGCATGGTGAGTCACCGCGATGATTTCCAGATGGAAATTGAAATTGATGGTTTTAAATCGTCCCTTCATAGTAGCTCTACATTTTATGAGTAGGTAAGGACAATTTCACTTCCATGCTGATCAAACTATATTTCACAGAGGTTCCACGCAAATCGTTGTCGAGGATCGAACTGACGAAGATGGATTTTTTTTGGTCTAGTGCGTAACTATACCTAGAAATCATTTAACCATCAACCACCACCACTAGTATCACCATATACCAAAAAAAAATCATGGAACCACAGTCGACTGCCAACTGGCAGGCCACAAAAACCATTGGGATCATTGGCTTGGGTGACATGGGGCTCCTCTACGCCCGAAGATTCAGTCTGGCCGGATGGACCGTCGTGGGGTGTGACCGAGAAGAGACGTTTGAACTGACCAAGCAATTGCACAAGAACGAAAAGTTCCAGATCTTGAAAAATGGCCATTATGTGTCGAGAGTCTCCGACTATATCATCTACAGCGTGGAGGCCGAAAACATCTATCAAATCGTGTCACTTTATGGACCTTCCACCAAGTTTGGTGCTATTGTAGGAGGGCAAACCTCTTGCAAGCAGCTTGAAATCAAGGCTTTCGAAGACATTCTTCCCAGCGACATAGACATCGTCTCGGTGCACTCGATGCATGGTCCCAAAGTCGACACCACGGGCCAGCCGTTGGTTTTAATCGACCATCGTTCCAAAGGAGACAGTTTCCAATTTGTCCGTAGCTTAATGTCATGCCTCAAGTCCAAGGAAGTCCATTTGTCGGCCATAGAACACGATAAAATCACCGCAGACACTCAGGCCGTCACCCATGCTGCGTTTTTATCCATGGGTGTGGCCTGGAAATCTATTGACCAGTACCCTTGGGAAACCCCTCGGTGGGTAGGAGGTCTTGAAAACGCCAAAATCAACATTTCTCTTCGTATATTCTCCAACAAATGGCATGTCTACGCAGGACTAGCCATCACCAACCCTTCAGCACATGGTCAAATCCTTCAATATTCGAAATCCACCACCGATTTATTTAAATTGATGATTGCAGGGAAAAAGGACGAATTGAAAAATCGACTTTTCAAAGCCAAAGAGTTTGTGTTTGGCCATATCTCCGATCATGATCTCTTGTTGGACGATGATATTCTTCAAAAATTCAGTCTTAGTAAAGTACCTCCCGGAGGAAGACAACCCAATTCTCATTTATCGCTATTGGCAATTGTGGATAGTTGGCACACCCTTGGGATTGTTCCATATGACCATATCATTTGCTCTACACCATTATTCAGAATATTCTTGGGGGTCACCGAATACTTATTTAATACTCCCGGATTATTGGAAGAATGTATCGAGGTTGCAGTTACCAACAAAATGTTTAGAAATGATGATTTGGAATTCACCATTGCAGCTAGAAACTGGTCCAGCATCGTGTCGTTTGGAAACTTTGAACTTTACAAACAGGAGTTTGAAAGAACCCAACTATTTTTCCTGCCCATGCTTTCAGATGCAAATGCTGTGGGCAATGAAATGATCAAGACCATTTTGGAGAGAGTCAGGGAACGCGAGGAAAAGGATTAGAAGTCATGTGTCCAACATTAGTGGCTCATCAAACAGGAATACCCAGAAAACGATGATATATAATGATTAATAATATATTAGATCCATTTTTAGTTGTTATACCTAGAATAGTTAAATAGCATTATATTTGTATGGGGCCCTCTACAACCGTCTGGCTATGTGCATTCTATTATAGATATATACCGTATACAATAGTCACAAATTTCCAACCACACCAAGGTACCTAATCACACAGTGAACATGGTTCAACAACTTTTAGATAGTTTTAACAACAAATATATAGAAGAAAAAAAAAAAAATAGATTCTTACAAATGTTGTGGAATGATTTTTAAACGTTTTTGATTGATTCTGTTTTTAGTAGTCACGATGATTTGGATTAATAATTACAACTGCTCATCCTTTATGACGTCCATCAACCAGTCCAACCCTTCGGTCAACCCTTCGCCTTTGATAGCACTGGAAGCCACAATACTCCAACTTCTATCTTTCAAATCAGTCAAGTTGAGGGCTTGTGAAACTGCAGCTGCAGTCATGGCTCCCGGTTGATCTTGTTTGTTGGCAAAGACCAATAATGCACTATCCAACAACTCTTCCTCCTTCAACATGGTATGTAATTCCTTGCTGGCAATATCAATACGATCTTTATCCGTCGAATCAACCACAAATATCACGGCAGCAGTATTACTATAATAACATCTCCAGTACGGTCTTATCGAGGTCTGACCCCCCAAATCCCATATGTTCAAAGTAAGGTTTTTATATTTCAAGGTCTCCACATTGAACCCGATAGTAGGTTTGGTGGTCACCACTTCTCCCATCTGTAATCGATATAAAATGGTGGTCTTACCAGCACCGTCCAATCCCAATATAAGGATCCGGATCTCCTTGTCTATGCCCCATAACTTTCCAAAAATGTTGGTGAAACTGAATACTTGTCCCATTTTAGTAGTGCAGCCGCCAGGTGGTGTCTAATGGAGGATTCGGGGCGTTGTATTGATTTGGATTGAACAAGTCTACTGATTACAATTGGTACAATGCTCGGGTGCACACCGGGGACGCCACTTACGTAAGCGGCGCCTTTTTAGCATGTGGTTTGAAATTTGAAGACGTGATCTGGTCACGTGAGCAGTGGGGTCCTGTCCTAGGTTTTTTCTTATCCCACACCACACACGTTTTGGACTCCATTACACTATGACTGAACCACCAAGAGGAATATTACGGAACAAGTCGGTAAGTCACGAGAGCCTGACTCCGACCAGTGCCGAGCTTGATCGTCAGGAGGTCATCAAAAACACCCGCTTAAATGCCCAGGCGTTATCGGAGACTTCAGAGGGCGACAAGATCAGGGCCGAATTGGCCGCCAAAAGTGAGGAGTCGCCAAAAGAGCATGGTGGCGACCATTTGAAGTGGGACGAAATCAATTTGTACAAGGCTGAGCAGGAAAAGAGCGCTACCATGAAGATAGACGAGCCCAAAACCCCTTACGAGGGTGGATTTGATCCCAATGGTGAATACTATAGGGAGGACGAAGAGGAAATCCCTGAGTTTGAATTGGGCGCTGGTGAGCACTCTGAGCATGCACCAGTAGGATCTATGAATGGGGGCGAAATTTTGAGAGACGAACGACCAGCGGAGGACGAGGGGCAAGATGATGCAGAAGAAGAGGAAGAAGAAGAAGAAGAAGAAGAAGAAGCTCCTCTTACTGCGGAAGAGAGACACAAAAGATTCGAGGAAAAGAGAAAAGCCCATTACCACTTGAAGGCGTTACCATTGAAGCATAATGTGGCCAATGATGCCTTGGACGAGGACGATGCCTAAAAAAATAAATAAACATGAATATAGAGGTGCCACACTTTGATGACGATGATGACGACAAGGACTGATTGCTTTATTTAGTATCGTAAACATTGATATATAGAGCCTTACAGGCTATATGTACCAGTAATATTACATTGAACGAATTTAAGACTTACGTGAATAAAGGAACACATAACGTATTTAATAATAGTTACCAAACCATAGCAATTGCATGATAAATTAATTATTTCACCAAGATAAAGTTGTATACGAAGAAAGAAATATCTTTTTATTCCCAGACACAATCTGATAATAATATTATAAATTAATGGACACCCGTTGCCAGATGGTGGGTAACTATCTAAATAACATATCCACAAAACCCCCTTAAATATCACTATCCAAATATATAGAACTTCTGCAAAAAATAGTTAATATATTAAATATCATACCATGAACAAATCGATAGACACCAAAGAAGTTTCAGTGGGTATCAGGACTGTGACTATTTGTCTACACCCTTAATATTCTATTCTATTTATTCACTGTAATTGATCTACACAAAGTACTTCAAGTAAGAAGCCTCAAGGTTACCAGCAGACTTCAATTCTTCCACAACCTCAACAAAGGCAGCCTTGACAGCATCAGCACTGGCTCCAGTGACCTTACCAGCAACAGAGGATAATTGAGCATCATTGAATTTTTCAACCAATAATTCCACATCTTGGTCAATGGATTCAGCCTTGGCTTCTTCACCAAAGTAACCCACTTCCTTAGGAGCACCTCTGATAGATCTCTTGTTCTTCTTCTTGGCAGCCTTGGCAGCTTCCTTGGCCTTCTTAGAAGAGGCTTTACTGGAGGCAGCCTCTTCAGCAGCCTTCTTAGCGGCTTCTTCTTCAGCAGCCTTCTTAGCAGCAGCTTCTTCGGCAGCCTTTCTGGAACCAGCTTCTTTTTCCCATTTCTTTCTTTCCTTTTCCTTCTTGGCATTTTCCTTGAACAACTTGATTCTTGGATCTTCAGCATGGGCTCTTTCGACCAATTGTATAAGTCTCTTGTTATCTTCTTGCTTCAACTTCTTTCTAGTAGCAATGTTCTTTCTTTCGATATAACGCTTGTGGTCTCTGTTGGCAGTGTCATCCGGAACATCCTCATCCTTGAATTCGAAAGTCTTCCACGAATCAAACTTACCCCAGAAACCGTAGAATTCATCTACGTGTTCCTTGGATGATTCAATGTCACCCAAAGAAGGAACCGGTTGCTTCTTACTGAATCTGGCTTCCGATTCAAACACAGGACCCCAAGCTTCAAAGAAATCGTATTGCGACTTGGCCACAGGTGGCTTGACGTCAGCATTGGTATCCACACTGTCGTACTGTTGTCTCTTGGTAGGATCCAACATCACTTCAAACGCCTTTTGAATGATCTTGAAGAAATCATCTTGCTCTAACCCTCCAGAAGCAGACTTCTTATCAGGGTGATGCTTCAACACTTGTTTTCTATGGGCTCTTCTGATTTGATCTTCATTGGCCTTGTATCTTAAGTGAGACAATCCCAAAACAGCATATAAATCAGCGGTTTTCCATTCTCTTGGATCGTGTTCCAACAACTCGGCGCTTTGCTCTTCGTCTCCCAAGTCACTATCGGCTTCTTCTTCAATTTGCTTGACGTTCTTTTCTGCTTCTATCTTTTCGAATTCAGACCAAGTGTGGCCCCTTAAAGTTCTAGAAGCATGGGCAAGAAAATAGCGGCCGACCGGCTCAATGGGACGACGCACTGGGGCGCTGTATTTAGACGAGGCCTTGAAGGCATCCGTGGACGAGGTGGATGGTAATACGATGGACATGTCGGTTATGGTGGTACTGAATCTGAAAAATTTTTGTGATGGGTTATAGAAAAAGGGCGGTGCACGACCACAGAAACCTAGCTATATCTATAAACTATCATAAATACTACGGGTTACAACTTGGTTGGAGTTTGCATACTAGCAGTTGATCTGGGTGTCTTTCTACTTTATTTCACGTTTTTGTCCATCACCTGGTTTTTTTTCTTTTTTTTTTTTTTTTTTTGTCATTTTAAAGTCTAACTACAATTGATGGTGGGAGCCAAAAGGACTAAGGTTGCAATGGAGGTATATAGAAGATATCCAAACATATAATAACATGAATCAAGTCAATTCAAAATACTATTATATGAAGAAATAGCGAAAATAAAATAATTCTAACCATATCCATCATCATACTCTAAATAAAACGTACTAAAATATCATAAAATATACTAAATACATGATAAAAATGATACAAATATATATTTTATATATTTTATATAAACAAGACAAAATATACTGTTTTATATAAATTGTATAAGTATAAATAAGTAGACTAAAAACACACCATCTATATATTATGTGGTATTCTTTAATCGGTCAAGGCCATCATATCCAAAACTTCCACCGACCCTTGGCCGTCCACCCCATCAAGAATACCCAAGATGGTTCTATAATTCATGGGATCAATGATTCCAATCACCTCCACCCCCTTCGCATCCTTGCTCTCGTCATTCACCTGTTCGATATTCTCCTTGACTTCTTCCCACACCTTAGCATACGCCTTTTTGGTGAGCACCACCCGGACCTTCATTTGGGCCCTAGCTATAGGAAACACTTGCTTTTCCACTAGCAATTTGATGGCATCAAGGGCCTGCAACTTGGTTGATTTGTTGGGATTCAAATGGAATTTCAATTGATCCAAGGCCTTTTGGATCATAGATGGGGGGTATCTCTTCTTGGACCTGGGGTTGATCGATTTGGTCGATATGATGGTCAAAAATTCATTTTGCTTCTGTTGTAAATTGGCTGTTCTCTCCTTTTCATTCAATTGAATTTCACCCTTACTCAAGATCTCCAAGATTATATCATCCTGATTGGTGGTTCCAAAACCCGCCATCAAGTCGTCGTTGTTGGCCACAAGCCCTTTGGAAACATTTATAAACACTTGCGGGATTTGTAACACTTCATCAAGATCTTTTTCAACCTTTAACCTCCAATCTTGTACTTTATTCTGGTAACATGCTATTTCAAATCTTTTCTTGCCCTTTTTCATCCTCACCAACGATACGTTGGTAAGCTTAATCTGTGAATTTGGTTGATTGATAACCGCCATTGTAATGATATATAGTATAATATAATTGTGTGAACAATCAGATGAGATGATATATGGGTGGTTGTATGCAGGAAACACCACCGTCTTGTATAATCTAAACCACAGAGGCTAGAGAAATTGAGTTTTGATTGCACAGTTGTCCCAAATGACATATTGAATCTCGAAAATATTAACTATGAGTAGTCATAGTCCTTCTGCCGGCTTTAAATTCTAGAGATTGTACGTTTTTTATTGTAGTCAATAGTAATTTGATTAGAGTGTACGAGTAGATCTGTAAAAATGGGATTTTTGGTATGACTCTTGCTATGAATCTCGTTGTTAGTCTTGCTATGATACTTGTGGCCATACTTAGTATGGGTTTTACTGGACGTTGTACCAAATCAAGCCTCAAGTACTAAAAGAACGTTCACCACCACAGGTTTTTCGCACCCAATTCGGCACCCAATTCGGCACCCAATTTGGTAGTATCTTTTAAAGGGTAGCTTGAAAGCTATAGCAGTATAATTCCTTACTTATCCAAGATTGTATTACTAATTGCATCAAAGAATTTGCTCTTCTTTAGTTCAATTACCTTCTGTTTCAGGGAAAAACAAATTCCATGATCAGGTACAAGAAATAACGTATATAGGTAATTACTAATCAACGTCCTAAAATAAACCCAGCTCAAAGTGTACCATTAACTGAAAGTTGGCTACGAATTACACTCATAAGGACTACGACATCGATAATCCTAGGCATCCTGATTTTTGGAAATCCACTCGTATACAATTTGCAATAGCTACCAGTCTGATAGTGACGGATACTCTTTTAGCAACATATTATTCAAAAATAAACAATCAATGATACTTCGACCACTCGGATGACTTTAATCCTTAATCTCCACCAATGGAAATTACAAGATTTGGGTTTATATGACCTCCCCACCCCCTCCATTCTAAACTTGTTTCTTATTGGCTGACACGCAGGCTCATTTTTTTAAAATTTCTGATCCAACGCACTCTCCTTCATTTTCTGGCCAATCAGGTTGTCATATGGAGTTTCTGGTTTATAATCATGTTGCATTTTGCGGCTATTCCACAAGGTATGACACGTAACATGACAATAAGTAAACGGCAATGTATTTCACATTCGTAAGTGGTGTTGAGATATAGCTTCAAAAACATATATAAAAGCCCCTTTTTCGTGGTAGTTTTTGTTCTCCAATAATAATTAATATTTAATTATGGTTTATACAGTTGGAATTAATGGATTTGGTAGAATTGGCCGGTTAGTGTTGAGATCTGCTTTGGAAAGAGTAGACATTAAGGTGGTAGCAGTAAATGATCCATTTATTGCTGCCGACTATGCTGCTTATATGTTCAAATATGACTCTACTCACGGTAAATTTGAAGGTGAAGTCAAGTCTGAGGGTAACAATTTAATAATCAATGGACATTCAATCAAAGTATTTGAAGAAAAGGACCCATCTAATATTCCCTGGAAAGCTAATGGTGTTGACTACATCATTGAATCGACTGGGGTATTTACCACATTGGAAAGTTCTCAAAAGCATCTCGATGCTGGTGCCAAAAAGGTGATCATTACTGCCCCATCTGCTGATGCTCCAATGTTTGTTCTTGGGGTTAACCATGAAGAATATACTTCTGATATTCCTATTATTTCGAATGCTTCTTGCACCACCAATTGTGTTGCAATTTTAGCCAAAGTAATCAATGACAACTTTGGTATTGTCGAAGGTTTAATGACAACCATTCATTCTGTTACTGCTAGTCAAAAAACCGTCGATGGTCCTTCTCATAAGGACTGGAGGGGAGGTAGAGCTTCTTCTAGTAATATCATTCCTTCATCAACTGGTGCCGCAAAGGCTGTGGGAAAGGTTATCCCAGAACTAAATGGCAAGGTTACGGGGTTATCTTTGAGAGTTCCTACCACAGACGTTTCTGTAGTAGACTTTACTGTTCGGTTGAAAACTAAAGTCACTCAAAACGATATTAATGAAGCTATTAAAGCCAAAGCGGCCGGCCCCTTGAAAGGTATTTTATCTTTCACCGATGAGCAAGTTGTTTCAAGTGATTTCTTGGGTGCAAAATCCTCTTGTATTTTTGACCAAGAGGCAACGATCTTATTGTCCCCTACATTTGTAAAAGTGATTGGATGGTATGATAATGAGTTTGGCTACTCACAAAGAGTTGTCGATATGTTGGAATTTATTGCAAAATCTGGAGCTTGAACCAAAAAGATGAAATTTAGATTTTTGCTTGAATTATTCTATGCTATTTATCGCTAGTTTTGTTTCCCATGGACGCAAGCTTTGTAATAGCTGTGATCCTCTTTATATGTGAATAAATGTGTTTGTTTCTGTACTGGTGTAAGATCTTGACATTTCCCCAAATTACACTTCAACTGTGTACACTAAATTATCGGGTATTCAGGTGGTGATTAATAGGCAAGAAATGGCATGTCCTAGCAATTTCAATACCAGTACCATATTATACATAATTGGTGGCCTCGTTGAATTTGTGGAGTACACCAATTGAATTGTGATATCAACTTCATTACAACGACATACCGAATTTTTACGATTATTCTTTTATTAAAAGATATATATGTACGTTTTCAGCTATGTCACCTAGCTTCTATGGTGTAATGATATGCAGCTTAAGACAACTATTCGTCATCTTCATCGTCATCTCCACCATTTTGCAACTGAAGCTTAAGGTCTTTCCACAACTTACCTTGGTTGTGGTGTTCGAACCACTTGGTGACTCCGTAGTCAAAGAAACCTTGGAAGGCAAAAGCACCAGTGAAGATAGTGGCAACGTAAACCGAGTTTCTCTTGGTGATTATGGATAAAATGGACTAGAATGTTAGTATACTGTAGTACGCCTGGTGCGATACTCAGGGCCATAGAAGACAGATGGTACCGGAACGTAGACTCCAGAAAAACCCCATTGGTGTATTTGTAGTAATTTTATCAACAGTGTACGCCTGTCTAATTGGAAATATTCAGTACATTTGCATGTGGTGATGTCAAAGGACGGACTTTGGTTCAAAGTATGGCGAAATTGATGATATTGAAGGACTAATTTCGGGACAAACGGGCATCGCGGGGCACAGGGATGATCGCCATTATCTTCTGGTTCCGGGATCTGCCACAAGCACCATTAATTCGTGTTTGGACTTACCATTGTGGTTGTGGTGTTGTATGAATAGATGAATTTTTGGTGATTAATTTTCAGTCGCAAATGATTGGCTGGAGTGTTCACGTGATATGGCAATCACGAGAGTTCCTGCACACAGACACAGCATACACCCTGGTACATTAATACATTTAATTACAGGCAATAGCCTATCTAAATAGCTCTACTGGTTATATATAGAAGAAACACCGCCAGGAGGAGCGGCTTGTGAGGGAGTTTATGGCTTGTTTTTTTTTTTTTTTTTGCAATTCGTCAGTGATGTGTGCATTTAATTACTGGCTGAAAACAACTCACAACTGTACCAATATCTATGATAGGCAGCTTAGATGGCAGCTTCCTTCAAAGCATCGGCAGTTTGTTCGATAGTGGCATCGGCGGTCACGGTCTTTGGACCAGCACCAGGGTACTTGGTACCTTTATTTTTCTTTTCCTTCTTGACCTTTTGCTTTGGTTGTTCAACAGGGTACCCATTGGCCATAGCAGCTTGGAAATCTGGGTTCGAATCGAACTCAGCCTTGATTGGTGCCAACAATTCGATGAGTCTGTCTGCAAGTCCCGACTTCAAATCCACAGGCGATAATTTGTCGGCAGCATAATCGGCCTTAAGTTGAGCAATACTGGTGTAAGAGATGGGCCCACCGTACTTTTCGGGTCTATCGATATCCAACTTGAAGTAATTTTGCTCTTCGGTCAATAATTCCTGGATTGGAGCCACCACATTTTCCAAAAAGGAAATGACCCCGTTATTTTCAACTTCTCCAGGAGCACAGTAAGCACTGTTGATCTTTTTTCTAACCGCCTTTGGTTCTTCGATAATATCGATTTTGGAGTTGGGGTCGGAAGCACTCATCTTTCCACCTTGGCCCAAACCTGGCACCATAGGGTTCATCAAATGAGCTCTCTTTTTGTATCCCACACTAGGCAAATTTTCTTCTGCCAAAACAAAGATTTTTCTTTGGTCGACACCTCCGAACTGAGCATCGACACCCAAATGTTCTTCATCAAGCGCTTGCATAAGAGGATAGATCAATCCCGACAATAAAGGATTATCCACTTGTTTGACCACATCGGCACCAGCTCTCTTGGCCCCGTTTTGAGACACGATGTTGGATAATCTGAAAATATCCATGGTGTATTCACCGCTCAATTGGTACGAAGAACCAACCACAAATTTCAATTTGGAAATAGGCACATTGATGGACTTCAAGATGGATTTGACAATAAATTCGTAGAATTTGGCCCGGTGTTGGACCACCTCCAAGGGCGCCTTCATGTTGTCCAAGTAAGCATGCAAATCGGCCAAAAGAATCGTGACTTCACACCCTGCTTTCAAGAAATGGGCCAATTTGATCATGGGCACAAAGTATCCACAATGAGGTTTACCGGTGGGAGCAGTCCCCCAGTAGATCTTAAGAGGTCTTTTTTCCTTTTCCAAAACATCCTTGATGATTTGGCCGTTCAAGGTTTCTTGCAACCCTTTAGTGATAAGCTCGTACTGTTCGGCTGGACTAAGTGACATGGTGATGATTGAGTTGATGAAAAAAATTGTATTCCTGCTTATGGTGTTGAGGTCGCACCGACCTTCTCCCTGGAACTTACCACACCCACTGAGGACTACGGCGGGAGCTGTCGTGAGCACTACTAGGTTTGTCGCACAGAACTATGGTACGAAGTGTCGCACCAACTGCCATGACTCACCCACTTCTATTCCTGTTCGCACCACATCTCTCCCTATTCGCACCACATCCCACACCGTCTCTTCCCCCTGCGACTCCCCATTTTTCTGACCCCACCCCCACCACCTCTTTTATAAATAGTGCGACCAAACCAGTTTGCAGGCCTTTTCACCATTAATCAGCCATGGCCAATGATTCGATCCAATTTGTGGATTCCGATACTGACATGGAGTCGTTATACTCAGATGCAGTCCCTAATTTAGACGATATTCTGACAGATCCCGAAACCGCCACCAAAAATGACCCATACGACCATCCTCCACCTCCAATCCCCCAGGATACTGATAATGGGTTAGCGCTTCGAAAGTTCTTAGTGGGTTTGCCGCAGGCTGTCGACTACAAGAACCAGTCCTGCCTCGAATGGTACTTGTTGCCTCATTTGTACTATGCCGCTGCCGACAGAGGTAAGCATCTCCGGTACTTGTTTCCTCATATCAAGCAACAAGAATTAAGAGCATTGGAACTGGGGGAAGTCACGGTGGAAAAACGGCCATTTTCTTTCCATCTCAAGTCGAGGTCCCATGGCGCTAGGTCCAAATATTCCCACCCATCTAATAAAGCGTGTTCTCGGACCTTGGGAAATGGAGAACCGGTGTATCGGTGTGAACAGTGTGGATTTGATGATTCATGTGTTCTCTGTGTCCATTGCTTTAACAAAAACGACCATATCGGCCATGATGTGACCATGTACAAGTCCAAGGGTAATGGCGGAATTTGCGATTGTGGTGATCCTGAAGCCTTCAAAAACCTTCATTGTAAATGTGCTGTGGCTCCTCAACTACAATCTGACATTCCTCATGGATTCTCACTGTCGTTGAAAGAAACCATGAAGATCTGTATCGAGTACATTATAGACTCTTTGAATTATTCCATATCTAATCTTCCCTTGGCCCATGAGATCAATCATGTGTTCCCCACCTTGTTTAATGATATTTCCATCCGATCCGATTTGGACCCACAATTCTGGAAACACGAAGATAAAAACTCCTTGCATTACTGGCTCTTGGTGGTATGGAATGACGAGTATCACAACCGTGAAGATGCATTGAATGCCTTGTTGAGTGCTTCTGTCTTGTCCCGAGCTAGAGCTCGTGAATTGGTAACCGAGATCGATCGCGATGGAAGATGTATTTTGACAATAGGCAAAAATGTCGATAGTTTGGTGAACGGAATGGTACAGATCGATGCTTCAGGCTTACTGTGCTCCATAATGACAGGAAGAGATTTCATTAGAGAAGAAATCGTTTATCACATGCTTCGTTGGTTATCTCATATCACCGAGTTTTCCTCCAATGATCAAGTTCGTGACCTTGCAAAGACAGTTTGGGCAGATGTATTGTTAGAAAATGTCCATTTGAGTCAACTGAACCGGTCCGACGCCTTGTTGGAAAGATCCCCCAAAATGAAATTCGATTGTTGGGATAGTGGTATGTTATACAAAAATACCTACGAAAATTTATTACCCATAGTGGACGAAAGCACAACTCCCCAAGATTTACAACGTAAATATACTGACATGCCTTTTAAACAACCCCGTGGTTATCAACAATTATCATACATACAGGTATTGCTCTTATACGAGATCAGACTCAAGAAATCAGCACGTACCATTCTACCATCGATCATTATCCCTGCTTTAGTGGCTGATACCGAAAAGAAAACCCAATTTGCAAGACAAATCATGAAAATCTATCCACTACTATTGAACACTTTGGCCACTTCTGACAGAGAAGACCACCTCAATATCTTACTTGAATTAAACTCTCAGATCTTCACTTGTCCTAAATGTGTTGATGAAATGCTATCAGTAGGCGGATATGCAATTGTTCTTGGGGCTCTTATCAAAGTAATAGAACAAAAGGCAAGTTCATGGAATCAAGATTCGGGATATCCAAGAGTCACCGATATCTCTAAACGTAAACCCCATGAATATAAGAGAATCAAAACCGCTCTTCTCCGAGGTATCAGAGATTTAACATGTCTCACGTCTGGCTTTTCTCGGAGAAACATTTTCAATGATGTTGGAAATTTTATAATGTCGGTGTTGTTTCTTAGATGCTTTCAAGAATTTTGGCCTTTGAAGAAGAAGTACGGTGATCATGTAGAACGGGAAGTTTATGATTTTTTGGTTCATCTTGAATTTTCTGTCCCGGTGTTAAAGATTGCACAATCTATCGCCACTAGTGATTTGACCACAGACAGTGCAAGAAGAAACCTTTCATTTTTGTTGGAATACCTCCATCTTAGAAAATTTAAATATAACGAACATGGAGCTATTGACTTTGTGATTACCAAGCAAGAGGCCTCATTGATTAATCCATTGAACGCTCTTGTATCCTATATCATTCAAACCAATGGAATTTCCAAGTTCCAAGATGTTTTACTCAACATTAAAAAACCATTCGGTGAAATCTCCGATATGTCTTTAAGGAGTATCGTTTTTGCTAATCAAATTAATATCGGATACTGGATCAGAAATGGTATCTCGGCAAGCAAGCAAGGGTCACTTTACTTCGATACGCTTATGAATGATTTCACATATTACCGTGATTTCCACAACAATCAAATAGCCTGCATTACTGATGATCCTAAAAACATTTTGTATCAGTTCCTAGAAAGATGGGAGTTGATGGACTGGTATTTGAATAAAATTGATCATGACCATACTGATTACGATAACAAATTCTTTTCGATATCGGAGAGATTTATTGTGTTCCTATATAATCTCTTGGTGGAAAGAGAGCCATTCTTAAACATTGATCCTACCGAAAGATACGATTTGACTATCAAGACTATTATTTCGTACCTTTTAGCAGAAGAACCCAAATCGTATACCGCCATCGAAGGAGAGCTTCCTCAGGATTCACATGAACTGTGCAATTTCGATACCATTCTTTACGAATTGGCTGATTTCCAGCCCCCAAGCTCATTAATCGACTCTGGTATGTTTAGATTGAAACCTGAGGTGTACCGTACGTTAGACCCTATCAATTTACATGTTGATTCTTCGAAATTTCAAGAAGTTTCCGATTCTTTGATTAAAAACTTGTCGAAAACTTCGAAAAAAAGCGAACATGAAGGGATTTTGAAACCCAGGTTGAAACATGATTCTCGGCTAACTCCCTTTGTTGAAAATAATATCGGCCGTTTTGCAAAGACTAAGGAGTTTGCTAAATTGATCTATAAGTTCTTACAAGTCGCCATTAGTTCATCTGATGAGACATACTTGCCTCAATTGTTACATTTAATCCATGCTATTTTGATTGATGATGAAATAATTCACGGCAAACAGTTTCTCAACGACAATTTTGTCAGTATACCGATCAGTGACTTGTTGTTAACTGTGGTTGAGTCTAAAATGTCACCTCGGGTAGTTCAAAAAGCAGACTACTTGGTGGAACAGTTCATTGCCAAAGATGTGAGAATTATTGAAAGCTTAGTGGATTGTTTCGGTGAAAATTATATGACAGAGTATAAAAAGAGAAAGACTGGGTTATTTGAATCTGATGTTGAAAGACAAAAGAGAAAAAACAAGGAAAGACAAATGAAAGTGATGAAGAAGTTTGAGAAGCAAAGGAATAAATTCTTGTCGCAAAACAAGGATCTTGACCAATCAAATCAAACCGAAGATGTTGCCACGGGCAGCGATGATCGGACTTGTGTTTTATGTGGCGAAGTAGAAACTTTACAAGAGCCGTTTGGATTGTTGGCTAGCAAGACCGAAGCATCGTCATTTTGGAAATTATCTCACCAACAAATCGATTTATATGAACGGGCATTTGAGCCCTTTGACCAACAATGGAGTGCTCACGGCTCGGATTATAGTACCGGATATTCGTATAACGAATCCGAATCGTCATTTCATAACGCATTCAATCAATTGAATGTTTTGACCACCTGTGGGCATTTCATTCATCATAAATGCTTCAAAGGTGCTGCTGGGTTGAAAAAACTTTATCCATGTCCATTGTGTAGGAATCTACATAATGTTTTTGTTCCATCGTTTAGAGACCCAACAAGTTTTGAAGGAGAAACACAAGATCTTGATTTGGATTATGATCCTCAGTTCACCAAGTATAATTCGATTTATAATTCGGTTGGATTGAAAAAATTAGATCATTTAAAGAATTCATTGGTTCATAAACACTACTATGAATCCCATGATTTCAAACCTTTTGAAAGGATATTATCTACGGAACTAGACCAGATTGAAGATTCGTCGATAACCAATAGAAACAATTGCAATTCAAAATATTTCTCCTCGTTATTAAAGGTATCAACAATCATTGCTGATACTATTCGAATGAATGAGATATCCAACAGACTTGGAGGTAGTAAGAGTTGTGCAAACTTTTTGGAGCAAGTCCCTGGTTCTGCGAAAACATTGCTAAGATCTTTAATTCAATCCAGAACTTTCTTGTATACAAATAGAAAATCTCATATTTTATTGGGAAATAATTATGATTTTACTAAAGAAATTCAGGGGTTATGGAGCTCCAATAAATTGATTGTGGATGGTGTGTTCAATGAGGTTGTTATTCTTTACTTCCAAACCGATGAATCTTTGGCGACTTTAGCAAGATTAGGTATGTGCAAGTTGATGGTGATAGCCATAACTTCGCTTTGGCAAAGAGAGGTCAATTTTGATCATATCAAACATCACGGAAAGACTACAGAACTTGAAAAAAACTTGTTTGAATCATTTTCGACCCTTATTAATGAAGTATGCTCAAGTAACCCTGATATTCCTGGACCTTCAAATCATCACGATATTGTTGCTTATTATTATGCTATTGAACGTATATTATTACCTTTCTTCAGACAAATGATTATTTTCAAAGATTTATTAACTGCAGTGCCAAGAGGTGAAAATACATTTGAAAGTATTGCTGAATTAGCAGATTTGAAAGAGAAAATTACTAGTCAGAAATACATTGATTCGTCTGAAGCTCTTACACTGGCCCTTGGTATACCCTCATTATCTGAAACAATCATCGGTATTACTACGGAGTCCGAAAAATTTTCATTTGAATCCTCAATCTGTGATATTGTCTTGAACGCAAAAATTCCCAAATACATGGATTCTGGTGTCCTCACACTTGATTATCCTGGTATTGTACATTTGATAAACTTGCCTGAAGACCTTAGCACTTGTATCATGGATGATGACCTTTATTCCGTTGAGAGTAGATACGAACGGGTGATCTGTTTGATATGTGGACAAAAAGTTGGGAGTTCCTCCCTTTCTGAACATATGCTGAAATGTTCATTCTGTAGTGGAATTTTCTTCATGCCCAGAAGAAATATCTTAAGAGTTAGCATTCATATCAGTAACAGTCCGCTTATATCTCTTGATATTCCAGCCCCTTATTTGACCGTACATGGAGAAACCAAATCTATGAGAATTGGAGGTAAAGGTATTTTGAATTCATTCAGATACGAATTCTTGAACAAAATGTGGTTAAATCAAGAGCTCTTCTCATTTATTACCAGAAACGTCTTTGTGGAAAGACAGAATGCTGCAGAGATGAATTTCAATTTTGGACCCGATCCACGGGTCGATGACGAGTTCAATAATATTTTCTACGAAAGTTCTGATGAAGAGGCATTTGAGGACATTAGAAATAATGATAGCGAGGTAGAAGATTATGAGGGAGAGAGCGAAGAAGAAGAAGAAGAAGAAGGGGTCGAGAGTTTTGATCCGGATGCATCTGATTAATGGCCCGTGTGTAAATAATAAATGAACATTAATGAATATATTATCATCAGTACTCCAAACCCTGATTTCTTATTCACCTATTTATATAGCTATACCCTAAACGGTAAAATCATAAAGTATCCCACCCTCCAGGATCTACAACACTATCCAAGCTTCTAGCAATGATATTCGCGATGTTATGCTGAAGCCAGGAGTTTCTGATGAGATCATCATACCTGGATTTCATCAAGTATAGCGGCCTTGATTTTCTTGACTCTCCTGGTAATTCACCATGGTTATCCAAAAATGGACCTTGTTGAAAAGAGCCACCATTCTTGTGTAATAGTAATAAACTTCTCTCTTTGGGCAACAAAAATATCCCCACCTGATTTGGACATTCTTGTAAAAAGTGAGCAGTACATTGGCCATGTTTGGATTTGGGTGCAGGTTGTTGGACATCAAGTACTTCTGCACAAAACAAACATACTGCGGGATCAGCAATCGTTCTATGAGGATTGTTGTATTTGTCAGAATAGTAGAAATTACTGAAGAATAAATCTAATCTTTCAGGCAAATCAACTAGTCTAATAATTCCTGGATATTCCATTTGCTTGGTTAATTGTAATGGATCAAAATTTTGTGACAGCTGTAAATGGGCAACTAGATTATTAAATCTATGATACTCGTAGGATTTACCATCCAAGAATTTCTCCAAATAACCAGATATACTATTGATCTTCAAAAATGAGCATAACTTATCTGCTTCCAACTGATGAGACTCGTACTCATCTGTATCATTATTAGCACACATTACTACCGAAAAAATGGCAGCTCTTCTCAAAAACGGTGTACATGCTTTAATCAACATGGATAATAACACATTACCTAATTTTTCATATTTCAGAAACATTTCAATTTCTCCGTTGGTAAAACAAGAAAACAACCGCAAAACATTATCACGACTTGTTTCAGGAAGTCCTGCTATGATTGGCACATCTAATAAGCTAATATCATTGTCCATATAAAAGTCATTTTTCTTCAATTCCTTAATCATCACATTGACATTCTGTAATATATGCCCCATAAAACAGGTGCTTAAAATGGAATGAAAAGAAAATCCACTGGACTTTACTGGCATAGCACTCACTAAAACTTCAAAGAAGTCGGCCTTGAGAACTGTATCACTAAACTTGTCATTTGACAAAGAAAACAATGTTGCCAACATTTTTGTGTAGGCATCTCTTTTACTATAAGGTAGTTGAACCCAATCTTTAATTTTCATCAATACACTTGTATTTCGAAGTTCACAAGCGACCCTCAAAGTAGCAAAAGTGTTGTTTGTGATTTGATTAATCACTAAAGATGAAGTATTCAACCCTCTTAATGAAATTTCCACTGATTTAATAGTGTTGGTTAAAATGTAAGTACTATCAGCCTTGAAAACTTGAGGAAAAGAATATAAGGAAATTGCTTGGAACATTGTACTTAAAAGAATTCTTAATTGTTGTTGCTCCATTGTTAATGACGTGTTTGAGTTTGGAACGATCATTTCCTTTGATTTTGGACAGATGATGGACATAGCTTCAATATCATTATCGGTCTGTTTGACAAAATTTTCATACCAGTCATTATCCCTGATATTATTAACAGACAAAGACTCAAATGGATTCAAGCCATCCTTATTGGGTTCCAAAAAGTTCCTTAAACTCCTATTATTGACCGACCATAAGATAGGAATAAACATGTTGTTTATAGACTTGCATAAAGGACACAAAAATTCTTTATGATCGATATTTTCCGGAGTATTTCGAGTGATTTGATTTTGCTTAGTCTTATTTGAGATAAGAAAATTGATGTAACATTGGAAATGCATACCGTGGCCACAACTCAGAGTGACTAGCTTGCTATTGGTATGGTTGGTATTAGAGAATCCAGGCCCTATCACGTTATTCCTCTTAGTCTTTTCCATGAAAGATCGATAATTTCGGGACGTTTCCAAATTTTCACCCCCGATATCAGTTTCCATGCCATCAATGCTAGTATCACGATCAAGATTCGGGCTATCTGAGAATGCTTTTAAAAACCAATACTTATCTTCAAATGGAACCGTTCTAAATTCGGAGCTTTTACTTACATGGCAAATAATCCCAAAGGGACCACTATTTTCAGAAGTATTCTGACACAAAAGACAGTGTGGCTCAGGAAACTTCCAACCTTCATCTTTTACATCAAGATTTTCAAGGTCTTCTCTTTCATCTTCTTCCATGTCCACATCACTTTCATACTTGAAATTCTTCAAAAACAGAGATTGTTGTTTCTTAAATTTTGCCAACAATTTTTTTTTCCTATCTTGTATGAACTTCTTCTTCTTTTCTTCTTCTAAGATATCTTTGGATGAGCAGATACTTAAATCAAGAAGCATGGTATCGAAGTTGACAACTTGGTCATTCAAAATTTCACCAAGATTCTGATATTTTTCCTCGAACACTTTGAATATAGCTCTGATTTTACTATGATGATTCTTGAACTTGTCGTCTCCAAGCATCTTATATAAGATCACAGCGATGGAACAACCATAAAGATCAGAGATATTCACGAAACGATCATAAAATGTTCCATATTTGCTTATGTCAATCAACAGTTCTAAAGAACAAGTGTGGATCAAGTGAAGCAATGTCTCCGTTATATTTTCAAGTGAATCCAGCGATTCCAACATAATATATTTAATGGTTCTTATTATGAAATCTGAAAAGTAGGAAGAGACAGAAAAATTACCAACAAATCTGTAAATTCCAAGTTTCGATGGATCAATCTGTTTCGGTTCAATAATAATATTATGAACTGGTTTTTTTGTTTTCTGGTGTATCTTTTCTTTGATGAATTTGATTGCATCATCCTTGGTATTAGCAGTATAGTTGAAATAGTATGGATTTATATCCTTTAGGTACTTTTCTTTGAGTTGATAAATTCCGATATCGTTGGAAAATTGGGGAGCTTTGAAAGTAGCCAATTCTTCCAATGTTAATTCAAACCTTTTATCGGTTGTTATATGATCAGGAATTTGAGACGAAAGTTTTGTGTAATTCATGGGCTCAAAACATAAGTTATGAATAATTTCATTTTTGATCCTGATCTCCTTCATTTTCATTTGGTCGAGACCTTGAAGATACAAATCTTCTGTCAATACATGAATGAAAAAATTGATGCATTCTTCAAGAATATAGGGTAAAGTTTTCAGATCATAAGGAGGACTGGTGGCTATGGCACCATCATCTGAAGCAGACCCGATTGAATACTTGTCTTTGTCGACGATCCAGCCGTCCATTAATAGCCATCTACTAAAGATCAAGAAACATGTTAAGTTTGGGCTATTTGAATTGATAAAAGTTTGAGTCAAGAATAGATCCCTCATGTAACCATTATCTCTTAGCCCCGAGTTTCTATAGAGCTGGAGTTGATTTCGAATACTGAAACCATTTCTCACCCAGAATCCGGCTTTGATCTGACTCATTAAAACAATCGTCCTTATAGGATAATCAAACACGGTTGTCAATGGATTTGGTAATTCTCCTGATTCCATGATTCCGGAGCCAGGAAATTCACTCTTTATTGAATATTGGAAAGTGTCCACCAATTCATCCAAGGAATCAAAATTCGATAATTCAATCAACCAACTCAAAAATGAATGAAGCGGATGGAGAAAACTAACCTTCTCTTCATCAACTCTGAAATCTTGAATTATATTTCCATTAATAAACTCTTTTAAAACCCTTCTTGGTCTGTCCAATTTGAAAACTGGTCTGGTATTAGTATGCTCGAAGTGAGAATCTTGTTCAAATCTAGGGTTTGCCCTACCAATGATTGGAACTAAAGTTTCTCCATCACCTAATTCGATCTCTACTCCCCGTTGAACCGGGGGGTCTATTTGATTCGGAACGGTATTTTGAAACTGAGTTCCAATCTCATTGTCAGTAGTATTACCAGTGTCTTCCCTCAGGGGACTTGCAGTATCCTCTGCGACATCTCTATGAGAATATGAGTCCTCAAGTACACCCGACTTTTCTAATCGTAACAAATGTTCAACCACGTAAATAATTGCGTTTTTGGATAATTTCTTCTTCACTTCTGGATCCTTTAAGTTACTTAGACATTGCGAAATTGATTCACCAAATTGATATATGACCAGTATGGCATGAAAAAATGATGTATAATCCGAATTTTCAAACTCAATATGAGAATCTTTTTCTCTTTTCACTGAAGGTTTGCCCTGAAATAAAGTTAATATGTCACAGGCCATAGGTATTATGCCAGAAGTTAAAATGAAACTTGAATCCTTTGATCTGCTTAAAATGTAACCCACATCAAAGAATATTTGACCCCATCTACGGTTCTTCAAACTCTTCATTAGAATTTGATTGGTTATTTGAATAGTGTCTGGGGATTTGACTTCTTCGGTGGTTAAAAACCCATAGATAGTTGCAAATATACGGGAAATATCTCCATGTTGTACAATAGAGGTCGAATTTGAAGGACATGTGAATAGCTGTGTGGATAGAGTGCACATGATGTTGATTTCTGGTTCTCTGTCTAAAATAAGAAACATGTCTGCAATGGTTGGGTATATGTCGACATATTGACAGGAAATGATGTGCTTATATTTCAAATTTGTGATCAATGAAGTAGAATACATTTCATGAAGAGTCAATCTTATAGATTTCCAGAACCGCAAGTCCAAATATATCATGTACTGGAACCTGGACCCAAAATGACTGTTTGAAGGGTCATATTCATCAAGAGTTAGGTTATATTCACATGCATTACAGATATCTTCCGGAAGATTCCATTTAGAAGGCTTGAAAAACCAATGTGACGACTTCGTGGGGCCTGGGGATAAAGAATTGGCCGAGTTTGGAGAAGAATATGAAGGACTTACTTCAATAGTATTTGAGGGGATTTTGGGGATCTCTAAATTATCCAAAGTACCCACTTTATATTTATAATTTCCGCCATGAATTTTAGATCTTAATAAACCTGGATTCCATTTGCTGCAGAAGACTTGGCAAAAGATATTCTTAACTTCATTATTAATTTTAAAAAATTCACATTCTGTGAATTCATTGATCCATAGTAAAATTTCATCACACATACCCTCTCTGAAAGTATCACGACGGTTTCGTATACAAGAATGCAAGCCAGTGGCACTAAGAATTTTTTGTTTATCGATTAAGCGGTTCAAATTTCTGGAACTGATGACTCGGGCCATACCATGGGACTGAACTTCGTTGGCAATCATTTCACCAAAAGAGGCGACCCTTTTACTCACCAAGCGAGTTCTTTGGACGGCATCTCGATAATGTCTAATTTGGTCGTTATATAAAGTAAGATCAAATATGTCATGAGCACTATCGACAATGTTGGGATCAGAAATGGCGTATTTCTTGGGATCAAGGGTACTTACTATAGAATTAAGTTCGATTTTTGTTGTTGTTGATTCGTTTGGATCTTCGAATTGGAGATCACTGTGAGACATAACATCAATGACAAAATCCAATGCTACTTCCAAGGTCTGCTTGAAAGATGTGACAAATCCCGGAGGCAAAGGAAGAGGCTTGGTGTAGTCGTCGCGAGATCTGTAGAAACAATCGAACTGGTTGACCCAAGCTTCGGGATCGCCACAATCACAAACACCGCCGTTATCACGCATACATATGGTGATATTGACTTTATGGTCCTTGTGATACTCGGCATCGTAGCAATTAGAGCACATTGCACATGTTTCATCAAAGCCACACGTCAAGCATCGAAAAATGGGTTCACCCTTACGGAAGATGGAGGCACAAGCCAGGTTGGGATGGAAGGCATGATGGTTATGGACTTCTCGTGGAACGTCTCTGATGGAGTATTTGTAGTAGTTGGAGAACTTCCAGTCTAGTTCGTCTAGTATGGCCTTGATCCTGACTTCCAGCAGGGTCTCGGTGAATATTTTGGGGAACAACCATTCGAGGTATTGGCCATGGTTGGTACTGGTTAGAAACAACTGTTGACGGATCTTGAATTTGTCCATATAAAAGCGGCTTTCCTTGGGGAAAAGGAAAAGGAACCGCTTGAGTTCATCCGCAACATCTGTCATTGTGCCCGAATTGGTGTTTCGGAGTTGTGGATGGGGATGGGGGACTGGTTGTAAATGTTGCCACTGGTCGCGGTGGTGATGGTGGTGGTGGTGAGGGTGATGGCGGTGCGGGTGGCGGTGGGTGCAATTCACGAGAACCGGTGTACTGGCGGAAATAGCTGGGGAAAATGGGCGGGGAGGAAAGAGCGTGGGTGCTGAGTTATTATTGAAATTTTAATGGTTAAGAAACGAATAGTTTATAGGTGGTGGTTGTGGTGGTTGTGGGGATAGTTGTGGTGTAGGTGCTTATTAAGACGCTGGCAAAATAGTGAGAAAGTAGATAGAAACCACAAAAAATAGCGAGAAATAGGATGGAGACATCACCGAGATTGTGCGATCCAGTTATTAAAAAAAGCGAGACAATATCTAAACTATATCTACGAAAAATAACCTAATAAAGATCAAATAATAGCCAAAGTAGAATAGCAAGTTGTCTTTATTATATAAAAGCATTTTTTTTAGAAAAAGATTAAATCGGGATAACAAGTATAGTGTTTCCGATATTAGTCTTTGTCATTACTTATTTTTGAATACGATTGTAAATATGATAATTGAACCAGCACTTAGCTACAGTGTGGGGTTCGATCCATACTGACCTATACATTTCTTGTATAATCTATTATTCCATACCATTCATTTTAGATACGTCGATGTTCATGTACATTTATTTATACCACCTTTTATCACGATCGATTAAAGAGAATACGAGTTTGCCAATATAAGAAATTAGGGACGAGAATATAGCAAAAATACCAAAATTAGCAAAATGTGTGGGACCACCTTCACCGGCGGAAGCGGCTCTATTCAGGCTTCGAATGTCTAAGACAAGAAATATAACTTGCTGGTTAGTGGGTTTTCAAGACAAACTTGGGCTTAGTCAGCACTTACTAATACGGTCTATTAACCAGGCACCGTCACTGGCCCAAAGACCACCACCATGAGTGAAACAATCTACTACCACGGGAATATTCAGGCCAACAAGAAGAAGTTGGGCCGGGTCCGCGACATTGCCAGCTTGGCGTTGGGTGTGGGAAGCGGGATTTTGGCGTTGGAGTCCTTGGTTGGGTTGGGGTTCTACTTGGTGGGGATCTCATTGACCAACTTGTTGTTCACCTATGTTTGTTGCGAGGGCAAGCCCGACCAGTTCTTTGTCTCCAAAAGAGAGCTTTTGGTGGAGGGCGTGGTGGAGAACGTTCCTGGCTATGTGATGATGTGGTGTTTGGTGTATGCCATTGTGAGTTAATCAAGTTCAGTGACACTTCCCACAACACATTGGATCCGCTTCGGTTCTATTCAGCGGCTGACCATAAGCCTATACGGCTCAAACCATCATCTCCATCATAAATTGATTTGTTTCTTTCGGAGTACCTACACCAACCACCCTTACCGCCCCAATGAAACACTCTGAAAGCTGTGGACCCCAATTGTTTTGAGCATTGTATCATATTTCTTCAAAACACTACGATAGAACGCTGTGCCGACCTCTGGATCCCAGTCTAGAGTACCAATTGTATTGTATCAATTGTATCAATTGTATCCACTATGGGCCTGAATGGAGGGATGATCCTGGACCGTTCTCCATATAAGCAATGCGACATCCTATTGGTGGAGATGGTGTATATATTTGACCATACCTCGACCATACCCTGTGGTATCGTGATGATATTGGCCCACTCGTTGGCAGCTGTGTTTGCACTGTGGTGCTTACTGGACCACGGTCGTCGGTCCGTTCCATGTTCAATGCCTGGTGCAATTCCTGGTGCAATGCCTGGCCCATCCATCCGCAATTAAGGTAGCTCAGCTCGCACTATATAGACACTTCACCTTTCTTCATCTATTTCCACCTATCTTTACCTATTTTCAACTCCTTCTCCAATACAACATCCACTACATAAGTTACCTCCCCCCCCCCCCCCCCCCCCCCCCCCCCCCCCCCCCCCCCCCATTTTCGCACTCCCCTCCCCCCCCCCCCCCCCCCCCCCCCCCCCCCCCCCCCCCCCCCCCCCCCCCCCCCCCCCCCCCC